>JAOTQJ010138276.1:0-40251 GCA_025642045.1 Solanum sejunctum | reverse complement strand
TATACACACATATATATAGGCGCACACACACACACTTGTGCCAATCAACAAAAGACACCCACCTTGACCCCACATCCTTTTTTATTCTTAAGGACCTAACTTAAGTAAATTGTTACATTTGGTCCCAAACTTTATTAAATCGATCCAATTAAGGACGTTCGGGGTTTAAATTATGTTGTGGGTCCTAACAAGGTGATAGTTGATCAAATGAAAAAATTAGCACACTTCTTAGCGATAAAAAATGGTAGACACAATAGAGGATTATGCTCGGTTATACATAAGGTAGATTGTTAGATTGCATGGGGTTCCTTTGTCTATCATATCACATAGAGGGGCTCAGTTCACTACCCAATTCTGGAAGTCCTTTAAGAAAGGCTAGGGTTCAAAGGTGAACCTTAGTACTACTTCCACCCTCAAAATGATGGTAAGGCAGAGCTGATGATACAAACTTTGGAGGATATGTTGAGGGCTTGCATTATTAAATTCAAAGGTAATTGGGATGACCATTTGACTTTGATTGAGTTTGCCTACAACAACAACTACCATTCGAGCATCCAAATGGCTCCTTATGAGGCCTTCTATGGGAGAAGATGTAGATCATCAATTGGATTATTCGAGGTAGGTGAAGCATGATTGATTGGGCCAGACTTAGTTCACCAAGCCATGGAGAAAGTAAAGATCATCCGAGAAAGGTTGAGGACTGCACAGAGTTGCCAAAAGTCCTACGCTAATGTATGAAGCAGAGACTTGGAGTTTGAAGTCAGTGATTGAGTGTATTTGAAAGTTTCACACATGAAGGATATGATGATATCCAAAGAGAAACTGAGTTTGAGATATATTGGCCCTTATCAGATCATAAAGAGAGTGGGTAATGTAGCCTATGAGTTAGAGCTACCACCAGAGTTAGTGACCATCCACCCATTCTTCCACCTGTCCATGCTTAAAAAGTGTTTGGGAGATCAAGCCATGGTTGCACTTGTTGAAAGAATTTGAGTGAAAATTAGTTTGATTTATGAAGAGATCCCAGTCTAATCGTTGATCGTCAGGTTTGCAGGTTGAGAATCAAAGAGGTTGAATCTGTAAAAGTGTTTTGGAGAAGTCAATTCATTTGTCATGATCCAAGCCTAGGTCCTAGACATGACACGACGAATGGGGAACCTGAAGGGACCCCAATCAAGCCTCTTATCATATCATTACACATATTTGGCCATATATGAAATAAAACAACAATAAGAGATTGTAAAAAAGGAGCACGGGGCTAAGGGACATCTTTCATATCATAAAGCATCAAAAGAGTCAAAGGGAGTCAAAGCTCATAGCATCATTACATACTTGTCCAACAAGACCTCTAAACATAGAACTTAGCGTGGGCCAAGATAAGCAATCAGGCTTACACTCATAATAATGACAATAGGTAATCTAAATATACAAGATGTAATCTAAGTATATGCATGAAAGAGAATAGATATCATCCCCGGAAATAAGGACTCACCAAAAGCTAACTTGAACAATCCATCTAGCCATGTGGAGGAGAATCAGTAGGAGCTCTTGCTCTTACATAGTTATATAATATAGGTATAAAGTATGCTTTGTACTTTTAAATATACTAAATATGTATGATGCAATGAAACAATAGATAGGCATCATAATCAATATGCATAATTAGGCAATAGATGAACATATAACAATATGGCATGCATGGATGATATTTGAAGTAAACATGCTTATATATAGAACATATTACATTAGTAGGAACAGACCATCATCATAGACCATGCAAAATCTAAGTTAGACCACCCCTTAGAAGTGATTGAGGTATCAATTCCTCAATTGGTTGATGGCTTACCACCCACATCTGAGATGTTTGAGGTATCACTCCTCAATTAGCTATGGTCAACTCACAACACAATAGTCACTTCTTATGGAATCAACACATACATGACATCCTTTCATCATCACAAAGTCACTTAACTTATATACCAAACATTAGTCCTTCAACAACTCAAGAAACATTAACGAACATTTTATTAAGCATTTGGAGGGCACATATGAGGACATGTTCAAGTCATGCCAAATGCAAGAGTATAGATCATAAAATAGTGAAACCAGTGCATCTTATAATCATGTAAATCAGCCTACCAATATCCTGGCAAAACTCTATCATGGGTAACTTGTAAATCATATCAAAACTTCACAATAGCTCATAGATTTCATAGTTTGAATCATGTATAGTATCAATAAACAAAGATCACATGATTGTATAAGCTCAAAATAGATATTTATGCATAATCGACAATATTTGACAAAACCCCAACATATTTCATGCTCATATTTCATAATAATAGATATCCACAAGAAATACAATTTGAAATCATGCAGTTTTTATAAAAAGGAAGATTGGGCTTCACGGGTGAAAGGAACCCATGGATGAAACCCGCATACCTTAGAACTTGAATTTATTGAAATTGATTTGAGAAAGACTTGAAACTTGGAATAGGGTATTAAAATCTACAACTTGTTCTTGAGTTTCACTGAATTCTTATTGGGGTTTGGTAGAGGCTCTTGGGAGGATATGAGAGTGTATTCTAAGAGAGAAGAGTGAATTTGATATTTGGAAATAGGATTTAGGTACTTATGAAGTGTTAACATAGCATTGGAATCCCCAAAAGACCAATAGAAATAACTAAATTTATGAAATTCCATTAATGAAATGGAATTTGGCAAAAACCTATATATACCCCTACATAGATGAGTTCTACGAAAATAAGCATAACTTCTTCATCTGAACTCCCAATGAGGTAAAATCATGTGTGTTGGAAATATAATTCAAAGAGATTTAATTTGGTAGCTTATGGGTCACCCAGTTCTTTGTGTGCTATGAGATATGCCCCTTTAAAGTTGACCCTTCTATCAGTACTTGTGCAAAACTTAGCCAACGAAAATTCCTTTGAACTTGGTTTGATATAGGGGACCCACAATGGTCTTTAATGACATGAATAAGCTTGACTTAGATTTGAATATGAACTTGAATCTTGAATGAATTTCATGAGATCCAGAATAAGTTTGAGACACTTGAATTTGGATAAAATATTTGGCCAAGTGTTGGAAAGGGTTTTGGGAAATGTCTTGAGTGATATAAGATTGAAAATGACTAGGTATAATTTTTTTACGCATAGGAAGTCTTAGGTCCAAGAACCCAAGGTTTTAGTCTGAACAAAAAAAACTGGCACAATAATATACTAGTCCGTGCGTTGGCCGCGTCACTCCAGGGGCACGGACCCTCACTGGAATTCGCCAACTTCAGAAATACGAATTTTGCTGCGGTTACTCTAAAATTGGGGTTAGACATATTCCTCACTAAATTTTTCCCCCTAATCAAGAATATGTACTCAAATTTTCGATATCATGCACGAATTTTGAGATATATGGTTATTATGATTATGGGCACTTCCAAGGTACATTTTCAGGGACTTTTTGAGGACACTTCAATATCTCTTCCTTGGGAACATTTATCCCCGAATGTCAAAGAAATGTACATAAGAAGAGTAATCATGAAGAAATCATCCCCAACAAGAATGTAATAAGACATTTCAAATACCATTTTCAAAATCTCAATATGAATGTCAAAATCATCATGAACTTATCAACATAAACATGAATGCATGCAAATAATATAGGGACTGAAACATGAGATTTGGAATCATAAAAGATAAGAAATTGATATGTTATCGCAAGCTTGAATAGAATAAAAGAGGTACAGATATTGCTTCTCCATGCCCTGTCCGGCTCCCCGAGAGAGACTACTGCCTTAACGATTCTTCCATAGGGCCTTGACGAACATTACGTCCTTTTTAATCAACTTTTTGCACCCATCCATCTAATATCTCTATGGGGATATTCTCCTAAGCCAACTTATCCTCCACAACACCCACAACCTCAAAGAGTTCTATAGCACTAGAGTCACCAACACATCCCCTCAACCTAGAAGCAGAAGAATGGGATGACCCCTATACATATTCATAGGCAATCCCATTCGCATGCAACCTCACCAATGGTCCTTAACACTCTATAAGAACCTATAACCCATAAACTTAATTCCCTTTCTTCCCGAATTGGACCAGACTCTACATGGGGGCGAAAGGGGACTACCAAGTGAACCCAATCATCAACATAAGCACACATGGCCTACCTTAGTATCTAATGACACCATTTCCCCTTTGGGAGAAAACACCCACTTTATCATCTCTCACCAAGGTCTTCAACTCTAATAAGGCGGGTCGAAGTCTTGCTTTGCTTTTACCTTATCAAGCAAGGAAGATTTTGAACTATCAACAATCGTAATGCCACCATTATTAATCTCTTCCAAACTTACCCACAATCTTTGCAATAGATGAACCTCCCTAGCCACTTCTTTGTCCCCACCATCAACATGATCTAGGCTACCCCTAGACACTCTACTAAAAGCATCCGTCACAACATTAGCCTTACCGGAATAATGTACACTTTTATCATAATCCTTTAGAAGTTCTAACCCCCTTCTTTGTCTCAAATTGAGATTTTTTTTGAGTGAATGCATATTGGAGACTCTTATGATCAGTAAACACATCAACATGCACCCCATACAAATAATGACGCCAAATTTCAAAGCAAAAACCACATCGTCCAATTCAAGATCATGAGTAGGATAATTCTTTTCATGCACTTTAAGTTGGCTAGAATCATAGGATATCACCTTACTATTTGGCATCAAAACACAACCCAAACCAATCTAGGAAGCATCATAATACACAATAAACCCTTCCAACCTTTCTGGTAGAGACAAGATAGGAGCGAGCACACGTTTATCCCTTAAGGTTTGAAAACTCTTTTTACACTCATTGGTCCACACAAACTTATCCTTCTTTAGAGTCCACTTAGTCATGGGAGAAGCAATAGAAGAGAAACCACTCATAAACTGTAGTAACCCGCTAAGCCCATAAAACTTCTAATGTCCGATAGGGTCAATGATTTAGGCCAATTTCTAATCATATCTGTATTTTTAGGATCCACCTTAATACCATCCTCTGATACCACATAACTTTAAAGGATGAAGCAACCCCCAAAAAAATGCCCAAAAATGTGCCTCGAAATTGTCCGAAAATATAATTTCTATATATCTCAAAATCCATGCATAATATCACAAAATCCAACTTCATATTATTGTTAAGGGGAAAAATTGAGTAGATAAATAGTCTAACCCAAATTTTATAGCAATCGTCTTGAATTTTGAAATTCTGAATAAAATGGAATTCCAATCAGGGTTTGCGTGCTTATGTGACGTGGCCAAGGCGCGCCCCTGTGTAAAACTTGCCCAATTTCTTGTTCTGGTCCAACGCCTTGGGATCTTGGCTCTAAGCCTTCCTATGCATAAAAACAACTATACATAGTCATTTTCAATCCCATATCATTCAAGAGATTCCCCAAAACCCTCTCTAACACTTAGCCAAGTATTTCATCAAAATTCAAGAGTCCCAAACTCGTTCCTGATCTCAAGAAATTCATTCAAGCTTCAAGATCTCATTCAAATCTAAGTCAAGCTTATTTATGTCATTAAAGACCATCGTGGGTTCTCTACATCAAGCTAAATTCAAAGGTATTTTCGTTGTCTAAGTTTTGCACAAGTACTGATAGAAGTGTCAAATTTAAAGGGGAATATCTCTTAGAAATCAAAGAACTTGGTGGATCACGACCTAAAAAATTAAATCTCTTTGAATTATCTTTCCAATGCATTTGGTTTCACTATATTTAGAGTTCGAATGAAGAAGTTATGTCCATTTTTTTAGAACTCGTCGGTTAAGGGGTATATAATGGCTTTCGCCAAGTTCCGTTTCATTTATGGCATTTCATAAAATTAGTTATTTCTATTCATTTTTTGGTGATTTATATGCTATCTTAGCACGTTCTGAAAACCTAAACCCTATTCCAAAAGATCTAATCCGCTCTTCCCAATTGGAATACACTCTCAAATTCTCCCAAGAGCCTCTACAAAACCCAATAAGAGTTCAAGGATACTCAAAGAACAAGTTTTGGATTTCAAGACCCCATTCCAAGCTTCAATTCTTTCTCAACTCAATTTTATAAAATTCATGGTCTAAGGTATGTGGGTTTTATTCATGGGTTCCTTTTACCCATGAAGTCCAATCTTTTTATTTTATGAAAATAGCATCATTTCAAGTTATATTTCTTATGGGTACCTATTACTATGAAATATTAGCATGAAATATGTTGGGGTTTTGTCAAATATTGTTGATTATGCATGAATATCTATTCTGAGCTTATACTATGAGCTAATCTTTATCTATTGAGACTATATATGATTCAAGTTATGAAATCAATGAACTATTGTGAAGTTTTAAGATGATTTATAAGTTACCCATGATGTGTTTTTACCATAATATTGGTGGGCCTATTTACATGATTTTAAAATGCATTGATTTCACTATTTCATGAACTATACTCTTGCATTTTGGATAATTTGAACATGTCTTGTTATGTGCCAACTACGTGTTAGATGAAATGCCAAGTTAAGAATTCACAAGTTATTTATATGTTTTGCAAGTCAGGTGACTTCATGATGATTATGGGCTATCAAGTATGTTATGAATTCATTAAAATAGCAATGATTATGCAAGTATGAAGTTAAGCATTATTTTCAAGATTATATCTCTTGTGAGCCCTTTTATGTTAATGCAAGCGTAATGTTTGATGATGATCTATTTTTATGTTTTGAAGTTGGGCTCACCATTTGAGGTCAATGATGTTAAGAGCTACTCGTGTCAGGTCTTTATGTTTCTTACAAGTTATTAAAGTATGATTACCTTATATATTCTGTGGGATTAGACTTAGCACCGAGTGGACGTGAGTATCCAAGTCCTCGAACTATGTGCCACCATAGGTGAAGGGATTAGAGATGAGTCCCCAAATCTCTAAGAGGCAAGTACCCTAAATATAAGGACTTGAGGAGAGTACTCGAGTCTGAGCTTAAGGCTAGTGCTCGAGTTTGAGCTTGAGGCAAGTTGCTGAGTCAAAGAACTAGAGGCAAGTACCCGGTTCACACAAGGCTCATTGGATCCACTTAGGCATTAGGAGGTTCACCTTGGCAAGTAACTTCCCCCTTTCTTTCAGTGTAGGGTAGATATTGGGATTCTAAGTTGTAGCGTACTTGATCTTATTTCTTCCCATACTTATATATTATGTTCTATGTAAGATTAATAATTCGCAAAGAATGATTTTCTTAGGCATTGATCATATAGGCCATATTGTTATTATGCTATATATTGCTTATCATTATGCATTTTGTCTATGTTTCCTATCTCTTGTTGCATTGTATCCTACATACTAAGTATATTCAAAAGTAATAACGCATACTCAATGCCTATATGATATCATCATGTAGGAACCTGGGCTCCTATTGATTTTCCTCTACGTGGCTAGATAGATTATTCAAGTTAGCTTTTGGTGAGTCCTCAGGTCCGAGGAAAATATCTACCTTCTTTCATGCTTATGTTTAGACTATAACTTGTATATTTGGATTAATTATTGTCATTACTATGAGGGTAAGCTTGGTTTCTTGTCTTGGCCCCATTTAAGTTCTATAATTAGGGGTGTTGTTGGACAAGTACGTAATGATGCTATGAGCTTTGACTCCCTTTGACTCTTTTATGTTTTAAGATATGAAGATGTCCCTTAGCCTCATGTTCCCTTTTTACTATCTCTTATTATTTTTTTATTACTTTTGCGACCAAGGATGTGTAATGTATGTTAAGAGGCTTGATTGGGGTCCCTTCAGGTTCTATATTCATCATGTCACATCTAGGCTCTAGGCTTGGGTCATGAAAAACTTGCTATCAGTGTACTAGCTTGATAATAGTCCTCAGCGTCCAACATACCATGTCGATTAGAGTCTTATTCATAGTTGTGAAGAGCACTACAACTATAAATGAGAGGCTATGAGATGTTTTAGAAAATATTTCCCTTCTTCATGTTCAATATCGTGCTACTGAAGTTAAGTTAATATTTCCCCCTAACGAATGTTCTTTGCCATTCTAGATAATGCCAATTGAAAGAGGGAGAAGAGCCCATACACTTAAGGAGCAATAGGATCCTTTCACTCCACAAGTTCCTCAATATAGAGTAGTGGCTCATAAAGAATACTGGGTTCCACTATTCCTCTCATTGTTCCTTTTTGGTTGCTAGTAGGCTTCTTGTGTGTCCCGAGTTATTATATGAATCATTGGTGTCTATCCTTTGTTGAGTCTATTATTTCTAGAAAGTTGATAGGTATTGTTCCATGTTCATATTGCATTAGGCCTTGTCTTCTGACTTTTTGGGTTTGATGTGGTGGGTTATGATGTCATACTTGGGATGGATTAGTTGCTTGCATATTGTTTCTCCATTGATTGTATGGCTCGTAAAGTTAGATTCAATTCCTTAATAAACCAGTCCTTGAGTGAGGGCTTGTAAGTTAGTTGTGAAGGGGTAAGTCCATTTCTTTTCTTAGGGTACAATCAATCTAAAAGGGTTGCATTTATTATCTTATAAGAGTTAGGGTGTTGAATCTAAGTTATTTCTTTTAAGTTGTTTCCGATGATCAATGAGTTATTGAATGCCCGTTGATATATTTTGATTTTGGGGTAGTGCCTTTTGGTATGGCTAGTACACTGGTTATATCTATAGGTCTAATGGATAGGGTCTTTAATCCCTACCTTGTTACGTTTGTGGTGGTCCTTGGTGATGATATGTTTGTTATTTCTAGAAGTGAGGAAGAGTTTGTGAATCATTTGAGGGTGATGTTGTTAATTTTGAAGGAGGTAAGGTTGGTTGAAGTGAGAAGGGTGGTGTAGTGGCTTTCATGTTTCCGAATCTTTTTTTATTGAAGAGGTCTAGTTAGGCAAGGCCTTGATATCCATCATGTTAGAGTTGGAGGTCTTGGTGAAGGATGGTAAAGTGGAGGTTTTCTCCCAAGTAAAGAGATGGTGTCATTGGATACTAAGGTACGCTATCTGTGATTGTGTCGAGGAATGGGTTCACTTGGAAGTCCCATATATGAAGGGTATGGTACGGTTGGTAAAACAAAAATTGAGTTTATGGTTTGACGGCCTCATAGAGTGTTGAGAGGATGTGTTGGTGACTCTAGGGCCATAGAAATCTTTGAGGTTGTGGGTGTTAAGGAGGATAAGTTGGCTTAGGAGAAGGTCCCAGTGGAGATATTGGATGGAAGGGTGGAAAAATTTATTAATAAGGATGTAGTGTTCGTCAAGGCCCTTTAGAAGAATCGTCAAGTCGAAGGTGTCTCTCGGGGAGCCAGAGTAGGCATAAAAGAGCAATATTTATACCTCTTTAATTCTATTCAAGCTTATGATAACACTTCAAGTCCCTTTTCTATGATTCCATGTCTTAATCTCAGCCCTCATGTCATTTGCATACATTCATGTTTATATTTACAAGTTCATGTTGATATTGACACTTATGTTGAGATTTTTGAAAATAATGTTTAAGTGCATTGTTGCATTTTTGTGTTGGCTGAAATCATCTTGTTTATTTCTCTTATATGCGTTTCTATGACATTCGGGGATGAATGCTCCCAAGGGGAAGATATTGAGACGACCCAAAAAATACCCGAAAATGTGTCTTGGAAGTACCTGAAATCATAATTTTTATATATATCAAAATTCGTGCGTGATATCAAAATTTGTATTTATATTCCTATTCAAGGGGCACAATTAAGTGGGGAATGGGTCTTACCCATATTCTAGAGCAAATGCATCGAATTTTGAAATTCAAAATAAAATGGAATTCCAGTGAGGGTTCGCGTCCCTGGCTCACCCCTGTATAAGAATGCCTAGTTTTCTTGTTTTGTTGCAAGGCCTTGGAGATTTGGTCCTAAGCCTTCCTACATAAAAACACTTATACTTAGTCATTTTCATTCCCATATCATTCAAGACATTCCCCAAAACTCTCTCTACCACTTAGCCAAATATTTCATCCAAATTCAAGTGTCCCAATCTCATTCCTAATCTCAAGAAATTCCTTCAAGCTTCAATATCTCATTCAAATCTAATTTAAGCTTATTCATATCATTCAAGACCATCGTGTGTTCCCTATATCAAGTCAAGTTCAAAGGAATTTCCGTTGGCTAAGTTTTGCACAAGTACCAGTAGGAGGATCAATTTTAAAGGAGCATATCTATTAGCACACAAAGAATAGGATGGCCTACAACCCTGAAAATTAACTCTCTTTAAATTAACTTTCCAACACACTTAGATTCACCTTATTTAGAGTTCGGATGAAGAAGTTATGCCCGTTTTTTTAGAACTCGTTTGTGTAGGGGTAAGTACGGGTTTTTGCCAAATTCCATTTCATTAATTTCATTTCATAAATTTAGTTATTTCTATTAGTATGTTGAATATTCCTATTCTATCTTAACACTTCCTGAAAATCTAAACCCTATTCCTAAAGACCTAATCCACTCCTCCCAATTTGAGTACTCTCTTAAATTCTCCCAAGAGCCTCTATCAAACCCCAATAAGAATTCAAGGAAACTCAAAGAACAAGTTTTGAATTTCAAGACCCCATTCCAAACTTCAAGTCTTTCCCAACTCAATTCAAAGAAATTCAAGGTCTAACATATGTGAGTTTCATTCACGGGTTCCTTTCACCCATGGAGTCCAATCTTTCTATTTTATGAAAATTGCATGAATTAAAGTTGTATTTCTTATGAGTACCTATTATTATGAATTATGAGAATGAAATATGTTGGTGTTTTGTCAAATATTGTTGATTATGAACGAATATCTATTTTGAGCTTATACTATGAGCTAATATTTGTCTATTGAGACTATACTTGATTCAAGTTATGAAATCTATGAAATGTTGTGAAGTTTTTATATGATTTACAAGTTACCCATGATGGTGTTTTACCATGATGTTGGTGGGCTGATTGACATGATTTTAAGATGCATTGATTTCACTATTTCATGATCTATATCTTGCATTTTGCATGATTTGAACATGTCCGCATATGTACCCACCAAGTGTTTGACAAAATGCCAAGTTAAGAATTCTCACGTTATTTACATGTTTTACAAGTCAAGTGACTTCATTATAAAGTATGTTATGAATTCATGAAAATATCTGTGATTATGCAAGTACGAAGTAAAGCCCTATTTTCAAGATTATATGTTTTGTGAGCCTTTTTATGTTAGTGCAATGGTAATGTTAGATGATGCTATATTCTTATGATTTGACGTTGGGCTCACCATTCAAGGTCAATAATGTTAAGAGATACTAGTGTCGTGTCTCTATGCTTATTGTAAGTTATTAAAGTATGATTATCTTATATATTCTGTGAGATTAGACTTAGCACCGAGTGGATTAGAGGCGAGTGCCCAAGTCCTAGAACTATATGCCACCGTAGGTGAAGGGATTAGATACGACTCCCCAAATCTCTAAGAGGCGAGTACCCTAAATATGAGGGCTTGAGTCGAGTACCCAAGTCCAGGCTTGAGGCGAGTACCCTAGTCCAAGAACTAGTGGTAAGTGCCCTATTCACACAAGTCTTAGTGGATCCACTTAGGCATTAGGAGGTGCACTTAGGCAAGTAACTTCCCCTTTTTTCTGGTGTAGGGTAGACATCGAGATTCCAAGTTGTAGCTTGCTTGGTCTTATTTTATGTCGGTTGAGGTTTCTTCCACACTTATATATTATGTTCTATGTAAGTTTAATGATTTGTATTAAGCATTGATCATACATGTCATATTATTATTATGCCATATACTACTTATCATTATGCATTTTGAATATGTTTTCTATCTCTTGTTGCATTATATCCTACATATTTAGTACATTCAAACGTTCTAACGCAAACTCTACACCTAAACAATATCACCATGTAGGAATCAGAACTCCTATTGATTCTCCTCCATATGGCTAGATGGATTGTTCAAGTTAGCTTTTGGTGAGTCCTCATGTCCGAGAACAACATCTACCTTTTTTCATGCTTATGTTTAAACTACATCTTGTATATTTGGATTACCTATTGTCATTATTATAAGGATGAGCCCGGTTGGTTGTCTTAGCCCTAATAAGTTCTATGTTTAGAGGTGTTGTTGGACAAGTATGTAATGATGCTATGAGCTTTGACTCCCTTTGACTCTTTTGATGTTTTATGATATGAAAGATGTCCCTTAGCCTTATGCTCCTTTTTTATTGCATCCGCAACCAAAGATGTGTAATGATACGTTAATAGGCTTGATTGGTGTCCTTTCGGGTTCCCTAAAGGTTGTGTCACGTCTAGGCCCTAGGCTTGGGTCTTGACAAAGGGCAACCTCTTTCAACCAAAATTCACACTTCTCGTATTTAACATACATCTTCGTTTCTTTCAATCTTTGTAACACTATCCTCAAATTAGCCACATGGTCCTCCTCACTATGAGAATAGATCAAAATATCATCAATGAAAACTACCATAAACAAATCAAACTAGGGTTTAAAGACCCTATTCATAAGATCCATGAAGATAGCCGGTTTATAAGTCAACCAAACAACTTCACCATGACTCAAGATGCTCACTCCTAGTCTAAAAAGACATCAAGGGATATCACCTACGCTCATCCTTACTTGGGAACAAAACCTAAACCAAAGATCAATTTCAAAGAAGTGACTAACCCATAGAAGTTGGTCAAATAGATCATAAATCCTTAGCAGAGGGTATTTATTTGTTAAGGTGACCCTAATAAGTTGCTGGTAGCCAATATACATTCTAAAGGATCCTTCTTTCCTCTACACAAACTACACTGGGAAGCTCACTAGGAAAGATGTCAAGGAACTCATCTATCACCGGAACAACTCAATAGAAATAACTAAGGTTCAACACCCCTAACTATTACAAGATGATAAGTGCCACCCTTAGGGATCAATTGTACCTCAAGACAAGAAATGCCCTTACCTCTTTATTACCACTCAAGAACGAGTTTGTTATGGAATTGGAATATAACTCTACAGGTTCTCCAATCAATGGGAACACAATATGCATGAAACCAATCTATCCCAAGATTGACCTCAAAATCTACCACATCTAATTCAACAAAATCACAAGGCAAGACCTAATTGCAACATGACCATAGAATAATTTCTATTGACGTTTCTAGCGATAATAGACTCACTAATTGGGTAGACACCAATAAGTTCACATAGAAACTATATACACACAAGAAGCCCAATAGCAACAAAAGGAATAATGAAATGATAGTGGAACCTATATCCATAAAATCAAGATATTCAACTTACCTGCAAAGTACCATGACAAGACTAGTGACCCTTATAAAGGTATAGTTGAGAACGTCAATGAACATTCTTATGACCTTTAGGAACCCACGGAAAATGCCTTATCTTATGATCCACTCCACCATACCTAAAACATGCATCTGAACTGGCTAAGCAATATCCCAAGTGATACCTTCCACACTTGTTGCATGTAGGAGGAACTTGTCCATCATTATCTTCACTATGATCAATATCACGACCTTTACCATTGATGCGTTTAGTTGGAAAATCATTTACCTTATGACCCATCTTCCCATAACCATAACAAGCATTCATACCCATCAAGCATGGGCCATCATTGCATCTACCATATCTTGAGCACCTAGCATAAGGCACCACACCACCGCCATCTTTGTGACTTTGGAACTTTCCTTCAAAACAACCCACTTGGCATCCTTACCCTTTATATTCCTCATCTTACCACTTGAAGTCTCGGGGGCACTCACTTGTTGATTGAGTTGAGTTATCAAGTTTGTCACCTCTTTGGCCAATACCCATAGAGTATTGCAAACATATGCATTTGATATATCACAGTCTTGAGTAGCTTGAGACATATTTTGAAACACAATGATTAAAATAAGAAATAAACCTTAGGGCACTTAACTCTATCACATGAAATAGATCAAGAAAAAGGGAAACATTTCCTAAAATGCCTCATAACCTCTCTTAGTCGTGGCACGCTTCACAATCCTGAATAAGACTCTAATTGATGAGGTGTGCTGGGCTTCGAGGAATATTAACAACCTAGTGTTATGATACCAAGTTTGTCATAACCCAAGCCTAGATCTTAGACATAACATGACGTATGGGGAACCCAAAAAGACCCCAATCAAACCTCTTAATGTATCATTATACATCATTGGGCATGTAACCAATAAAACAATAATAAGAGATAGTAAAAAAGGAACATAGGAATAAGGGTCATCATTCATATCATAAAACATCAAAAGAGGCAAAGAGAGTCAAAGCTCATAGCGTCATTACATACTTGTCCAACAACACCTCTAAACATAGAACTTAGCGGGGCCAAGACAAGCAACCAGGATCACCCTCATAATAATGACAATAGGTAATCTAAATATACAAGATGTAGTCTAAGCATAAGCATGAAAGAGGATAGATATCATCCCCGGACATGAGGACTCACCAAAAGCTAACTTGAAAAATCCATCTAGCCACATAGAGGAGAATCAATAGGAGCTCCTATTCTTACATGGTTATATAATGTAGGCATAAAGTATGCGCTAGTACTTTTGAATATACTAAGTATGTAGGATGCAATAAAACAATAGATAAACATCATAATCAATATGCATAATTATGCAATAGATGAACATATAATAATATGGCATGCATGGATGATACTTGAAGTTAACATGCTTATATATAGAACATATTACATTAGTAGGAATAGACCATCATCATAGACCAAGCAACCTTAGTACTTGGGATTTAAGGTAGACCACCCCTTAGAAGTGATTGAGGTATCAACCCCTCAATTGGTTGATGGCTTGCCACCCCCATCCGAGATGATTGAGGTATCAACCTCTCAATTGGCTGATGTCTTACCACCCCTTTTCGAGATAATCGAGGCATCACCCCTGAATTGGCTATAGTCAACTCATAATACAATAGACACTTCTCATGGAATCAACATATACATAACATCCTTGTATCATCATAAAGTCAATTAACTCATATGTCAAGCATTAGGCCTTCAACAACTCATGATGGATTAACCAAATATTTTATCAAACACTTGGTGGGCACATACGAGGACATGTTCAAATCATGTAAAATGCAAGAGTATAGATCATGAAATAGTAAAATGAATGCATCTGATACTCATGTACATTATCCCACCAACATCATGGTGAAACTCTATCATGGGTAACTTGTAAATCATATAAAAATTCACAATAGTTCATAGATTTCATAACTTGAATCATGCATAGTCTCAATAGACAAACATCACTTCATAGTATAAGCTCAAAATAGGTATTTATGCATAATAAATAATATTTGACAAAACCCCTATATATTTCATGTTCATATTTAATAATAATAGTTACCCATAAGAAATACAACTTAAAATCATGCAATTTCCATAAAAAGGAAGATTGTGCTTCGTGGGTGAAAAGAACCCATGAATGAAACCCATATACCTTAGACCTTGAATTTCTTAAAATTGAGTTGGGAAAGACTTGAAGCTTGTAAAGGGGTCTTGAAATCCACAACTTGTTCTTGAGTCTCCTTGAACTCTTATTGGGGTTTGGTAGAGGCTCTTGGGAGAATTTGAGAGTGTATTCCAACTAGAATGAGTGAATTTAATCTTTATAAATGGGGTTTAGGCCTTTAGGTAGTGTTGATATAGCGTAGGAATCCCCAAAAGACCAATTAAAACAACTAAATTTATGAAATGTCGTTAATAAAATGAAATTTGGCAAAAACCCATATATATCCCTGCACGGACAAGTTCTACCAAAATAGGCATATCTTCTTCATCTGAACTCTAAATGTTATGAAACCAAGTGAATTGGGAAGCTAATTCAAATAGATGTAATTTAGTAGTTCGTGGGTCACTAAGTTCTTTGTATGCTAAGAGATATGCCCCTTTAAAGTTGATCTTCCTACCAATACTTGTGCAAAATAAGCCAACGGACATTCCTTTGAACTTGGCTTGATTAGGGGACCCATGGTGGTCTTTAATGACATGAATAATCTTGATCTAGATTTGAATAATAGCTTGAATATTGTATGAATTTCTTGAGATTCGGAATGAGTTTGGGACACTTGAATTTGGATGAAATATTTGGCTAAGTGTTAGAGAGGGTTTTGGGGAATGTATTGAGTGAAATGGGATTGAAAATAACTAGATATAGGTGTTTTTACACATAGAACGCCTTAGGCTCAAGACCGCAAGGCCTTAGGAGAATTTAAAAAAATTAGCACAAAAATACACTACTCCACGCCCTGGCCGCATCACGCTACGGACGTAGACTCTCAATGGAATTTGCCAACTTTGGAAATTTGAATTTTGCTATGGTTGGTGTAAAATCAAGGTTAGACCCTTTTCTCACTCAAATTTGCCCCATGGTCAAGAATATGAAGTAAGATTTTTGACATCACACACAAATTTTGAGATATATGGAAATTATGATTATGTGCACTTCTGAGGCACATTTTAGGGCATTTTTTGGTGTCATTTCACCATTGAAGAAGCTACATGAAAAACTAAAGAGGATACGAAGGCCAGATACACTCACCTATTCATGCCTTATAATGATGAAATTGATGGTAATACTTTATTTTTACTCTCTAAGTTACTTTTGCATTGTTGAGTTGAGTTCATATCTCTGATTTGATTTTTTTTTGAGTTAATGAGTATTTTAGTATGCATGTTTTAAAATGTATTAGTGCCTAATGATGCTTAGATATGAGATTTCGAGTATCAGAGTATTTGAGTTCCTTCTTGATAGGTCTTCTAGTCACTCATCATTCAAGGACAAATGATCCCAAGGGGGAGATATTATGAAACCCCATAACTCTATGATCACATATACTTATGTTTCAAACCCCACTATTATATATGGTAAGTGTATTGGGGTCATAAGAGACCTCTAGTACATAGACGAGTTTAAAACTTTTTTAAAAATTGAGTTTCTTGTATTAGATTATGCAAAGGTCAATTTAAAATGATCATAACTCTTATCATTCAAAGAATTAGATGACCCATGACCAACCAAATGAAAGCTATTTGAATTAGCTTTCAAAAACAACTGGTTTCACCTCATTTGGGGTTCGGAATAAAAAATTATGGTCATTTTACTATAGACTGCTAGTTGCAGCCATCTGCTAATTCGTGGAAAAAGTTTATGAAACTTCAATTTTCAGTTCCAAACTTTATGAACCCATCTACGGGTAGTAGAACCTTCTATGGGCCATAGAATAGGCTCGTAAAAGTGAACCAGAAATCCAATTTTTTTTCCAAAACTTTATGGAAGGGTCCTTCTAGGTCGTGGAACCTTTTACAGGCTGTAAATGGGCCCATATATGACTTTTGATAGTTTTTCAAGAAAAGGTACTTTGGTACTTTCTCACCCTTTCAAAGCCAAGTATTGGTATTTTTACACCTAGAAAAATCCCTAAACATGTCAGTTTAACACTTGTATGCTAAATCACTCTCTCAAAATGTAGAAGCAAGGTTTCAGAAGAGAAAAGGGCTAGGGTTTGAACCCAAACTTGAGAATTATTCTAAGATAATTCAAGGTTCAAAACTTCCAGGTATGTAAGGATAACCAAAACATGGATTCTGTTCTTCCATATGCCCTATAACTCGGATTGACGAAGTTGTGAGTAAAATTGAGTCTCCCATGAATGGTTCTTGAAGGTTTTTCATAAATTCTAATGCGTATCTATATAATTTTGCATGAATTACTATTTTCATAAATTAAATGATTTTGTCATACTATATGAACCCTAGCATGATTTCTTATTACTTTTACATATTTTTCTTACATGAGCATGCATGAGCATAATTTGAGCCTAAAGAGTCTATGGAGTCCCTAAATGCTTTAATTCTATGTTTGTTCTCCTAAATTCTATGAGTTAGAATGATGTATCATTGAGTCCTAATGAGTCATGAACTTAACCAAAGAATGATGTAACCAAAGGGTTGATAGTTGATGTGATGAGTTGAGTTGATGAATGTCCAATGAGACTAGATGAATAAGTTAACTATAGGGGTGATATCTTATGAGCATATTAAGTCTTGAGAGGAGTATTGAGAAACGAATTGAGTAAGAATAAGTCCAACTCGAACTCAATAACTACTAGCTAACGTAGTGTAAGATTGAATAGTAAAATCGGATGATTCATATTGTCCCAAAATGAGGACTTGATGTTACTAAATTTGGATCCATTCATGATGGGATGTCCTATAGCCACGGTAGGGAATTAGATAAATATGGCAATGACATCACTTTGTTGTGTCATCACCAACTCATAGGTGATGGTTGTCAGTTAGAGAAACTCCCAAATAGTCCTTCATAGTACTCTGAGTGGATAGGATGTAGACGATAGATGAGTAATCATTGTCTAAATTGAATACTTACTTTAGACTCTTGACATAATGATTGAGTTCCTATTTCTTGAGTTGAGCTATTTGAGTTGATGTTATTCTTTCTTTACATGTTTTTTTCTACCATTTTACATACTTGTACATTCTATATACTGATATTAATTTGGCCTGCATCTTTTCATGATACACAGACAGGTGCTAGTGGTCATCAACAGGTGCCCCATTGAGGACCTATTTGATTTCAGTTGATTGCTGAGCCTCCCCTACTCTTGGAGGACATTATGTTTCTATTCTAGCTTAAGTTAGACATATCTTATTTCTGTTAGAGGTAGCGATGGGTCTGTCATTGGCACCATTATTCAGATATTTTAAAGGCTTCATAGACTAAACTGCTGATGTGATGATTAGATGTTATTATAGACTAGTCTCTTTCACACTAGTCTTACTCACTAGATGGATAGATTATTTGGCCTTTTGGCTTTTAGTTTTCCTTTCTTTATGTACTCTTATACACTAATGTCTTCCACTATTAGAATGTAATTGAACAAATATGATGGGGCCGAATGGTTCGCTTGGGGTCTAGCAATAGTATCCTAGTGCAGGCCACAAAAAGGGTACCCTTCGGTGGTGCTACACTAATGCTCCTCAAATATAGTACGAGCCTGTCGGCCCCACTAGTCATGTTAGAGGTCATCCCTTTAGATATGTTGCATGACCCACACACACCATTGGCTATTCAATGTATCTAGATGTGAGGGTAGTGCTGAAAAAGACTCAGACTCGAACTCCTTCCATATCTAAACTCAGATCCATCTCTGTAGGAAGTTATCTAGATGGAGTTGCTATCTCTGTCACCTCCCTCGTCAGACCTGGGAGGGTGGACCACTATATCCTGAGTCTGAGTTTGCCCCATCTATCTGGCAGTTATATGTGTGTGTGGTAGCTCGGTGCCCAAATCTATCTAGACAACCAGATCCTCTATAGACACACTAGCCTCAGTAGTAGCTAGGGTGTCTGAGATCTCTCTTGCAATTGACGTTTCATGGCTCGAATTGGACTCTTTATGGGTTTAGGAGCTATCGTACTTGAAATCTATGTAATGAACATATTTATTATCCTCACAAGTACTGGAAAGCAAAGTAAAGAGTTATAAGAAAAAGTTGTGAAAGGATCTATGAAGGCTCTTCTATGAGCCATAGGAAAAACTACGGGTTGTAGAAGGACATCGTAAGTGGCAGGGTATAGTAAAACAAGTTACTAGAATAGCACCTATGAGACTGGTGTGGCTGGTAGAGCTAATTACGTGTCATGGACTAAGTCATAGTGTACTTCTAGAATCAACATTTGCAGCCATGGCATCTACAAAACCAGGTTACAAGCTATAGTCTAAACTATGGCCCATTAAATGGTTTCATACGATGAAATCCCAGAAATCCCAAAGTTGTTGTACTTACTTACAAGGGGAAAATACTATCCGTAGATTAATCCATGGTCTATAGAAGACCCTTATGCTATAATAATACATCGGCTTGGGTTCTGTAAATCCATCAAACGTTTTTCATTACCCAATACACGAGCAACAACAAGGCATGTCAACTATCATCAGCATCAAAGCAACAGTTTTACGCGCTCAATACAATCACTCCAAGGTACCTAACACCCGACATGTGTGAATTATAAAAATACCTTGTCAAATATAAAATTTCACATTCACATAACATTTTTAACCACCATTCGACAACTAATGTTCATGTTATCATTCGAAACACATGCAATCACATGACAATTTTCAAATAAATAGTTCAATTTACTTCTAATGACTTGTGACTATGTTGATGTCAAGCAACGACATGCAAAGATTTCATGGAAAATTACATTAAACACATTTTTTGGCATATACATGGTTTAATTCAAAGGAGATTACACTGTTAGTTTCAAGCAAGTACTCTTTGGGCAACACCTATTACTAGGACATAAACTGCAGAATACTATTCCCAACAATAATCCAACCTAATGATACAATTTCTTATGATATATAGAAGTGAAGAACATACTAGATTTTGATCAAAAATTTGAGAAACTAAAGGAGGAAGCCGAGAGCAATGGAAAAATAGGTGGTCAGAGACTAGTCAAGAGTTGTTCGGAAAATATGAAGGTGGCCAGATGGTGATCAAAAATTTAGGGGAGAAGGAAGGGTTTGAGTATTTTGGGAAATTTTTGCAAGAATGAGGGGTAAATAATTTTACCCCTCTTTTAAATCATTGACCGGGTTGGATAAGAACTGGGTGCAGGTGCAACAAAACCCAACTACAAGCCATAAAAAATTCTATAGCTCGTAGGGCATGGTTTCATAGTATGCTTGAACCCTAATTTGGATTGGCATCACCAATCCATCTACGAGATGTACATGGACATACAACTCGAATATTGGATCATAGACACACCCAATACTTAGCAAAGTTTAGAAATCTTACCTGGGATCCATTCACGACGTGTAGTTTTATCTACAGGCCATAAAGTTTGCTAGTGTACTAGAATGCACAAAACATTACTTACTAAAAGTGCTCTATGAGTCAATTATGAGTCGTGTTGAGAACTATAACTCATAGAACTAGTCATGAAACCACTTTTCTCTCTTTTCGGCCATGGTTTGCTAACTTAGCTTTGTTCCTGCATATCCTAACAGAACAAACTGTTACCCTATATGCATAAAATCTAAAATTACAACCAAAACAAAGGTTAAACTTTAATAAAGGCTTATAGGGATAACTACAAAGGTTACTATGATAGGTACAGGGGTCCAGAGAGAGAAATGTAGATTGGGATCACAGAGAAGGCTTTAGAAATGGTCTTTATATATCATTGCATAATCGTAACACAGGTGCTAGTAGTTCCAGAAATGAGGAGATATTTGATTTCCTTTTGAAGAAAACTAAGACACAGGATGAGACTTTAAGGGGCATGAAATCAGAGATTTCGAGTATTAATCAAAAAATAGAGTCTCACTCTATTACTATCAAATAGTTGGAGAAATAGTTTGGTCAAATATTGACTCAACTTAATCAATGTTAGAGGGATACACTGCCTTGTAACACAATTTAAAATCCTAAAAATAAAGGGCAATATATGGCGATCACAACTTGGGGTAGCAATAACACAATTGATCCTCCCATGGCAGATGAAGAAGAAGATGCTCGAGAGGATATGGTTGTGACCAAGGATGCAGATGAAGGAGATAATCGTCGAAAGGATAGGATGAGTGAAGTTGTTGATACACCATAGAGGTTTAAGCCCATTCCTAGTCCTCCTCCTCCCTTCTCTCAAAGAATCAAAAAGAGCGAGGAGGAAGGCAAGTTCAAGAACTTTATCTCCATGCTAAAGAAGCTATCCATCAACTTCCCTCTCATTAAGGCATTGGAGAAGATGCTAGGGTATGCTAAGTACATGAACTACTTGGTCAATAAAAAGCGCACTATGAGTTAGGAGCTCTTCCAAGAGCTTTAACATTGCAGTGCTATTACTATAAGGTCCTTGGTTCAAAAGTAAGATGATTCAGGTGTTGTCACCATACCTTACACCATTGGAGATGTGGAGTTCGCAAGAGCACTATATGATGTAGGTGCAGCGTTAATCTGATGCGCGTTGCGGTCTACAAGAAGTTTAGATTAGGAGTCCTTACCCCAACTAGTATGAAGTTGTTGATAGCGGATCCCATAGTGAAGAAGCTTATAGAGATACTGTACAATGTGCTAGTTAAAGTTGAAAAGTTTGTATTCCCTATAGACTTTGTGATCCTTGATTGTGAAGTCGATTTTGAAGTCCCTATTATCTTTGGGAGGTCCTTCTTAGCCATTGGACGCACCTTTGTGGATATGAAAAAGGGCCAACTCAAGTTCAGATTTTGGAAAAATGAGGTTGTGTTCAATGTCTATCAACAAGCAGGAAAAGACAATGATATGAGAGTGGTTTATGCTGTTGTGTTCAATATCTGTCAGCAAGTAAGGAAAGACAATGATCTGAGAGTGGCTTATGTTATTGAGGTTGTTGATGTTGTAGACCTAGATGTACCACTTGAAGTAAGATTGGGTGTTGGCACTTTGGAGGCAGTGTTGATGAACTTTGATAGTGATGGTATCCCAGACTATAAGGAGACAGTGAATGCTCTAGGGGTGTCTTACGATCCTAGGCGCCAAACTAAGCTAGAGCTAGATTTGCAAAATCAGGAGTCATCACCCACAAAGTCCTCCACAAAAGACCCATTGATATTAGAATTGAAGGCCCTTCCAACATATTTGAGGTATGTATTTTTGAGAGCTAACAACACATTGCCATTCATAGTTGTCGTGGACTTGAATAAGTAGCAAGTGAGCGCCTTTATAAGGGTGCTTAAACAATTTAAGAAGGCTATCGGATGGATGATTGTAGTATATGGGATGTAAGATTCTTTCCTAGCACTATCCGAAATAATACACCTAGAGCAACCTCACTTGTATCACACATGATTTCAAAGGGCCTGGACCAGTCTAGAGCTATGATGATTGGCGCTGAGATCATCCTCTTCTTCAACCCTTCAAAGTAATTAAGGCATGTATCGTCAAACATGAAGTTAGCATCTTTCTCCAACAATTTTTATAATGGTTGTGCAATTTTAGAGAAGTATTTTATGAATCTCTAGTAGAATCCTACATCCCCCGAGAAACTCCTCGCACCCTTTAATGAGATGGGTAGTGGGAGCTCCTCGATAACCTCCACTTTAGCTTTATCAACCTCAATTCTTTTGCTAGATATCATGTGCTCCAAACAGTTCCTTTTTTCACCATGAAATGATACTTTTACCAGTTTAGTACCAGATGGCTCTCTACGTATCTTGGCAAAACAGCATGTAGGTGTTTCAAATAATCCTCAAATGAGTTTCCAATCAAACTAAAGTCATCCATGAAGACTTTTGATAGTGTTATAAACCATGTTTGAGAAAATGGACATCATACATCTCTGGAATGTTGCAGGGGCATTACACAACCCAAATAGCATCCCCCTGAATGCAAAGGTGCCATAGGGGCATGTAAATATGGTCTTCTCTTGATCCTCTGGAGCAATAATGATCTGATTGTAGCCTTAATACCCATCAAAGAAGCAGTACCACCCTTTTCCATCTAGTTGATCCAGCATTTGATCCATAAATGGCATTAGAAGTGATCCTTGTCTCTCGAGGCATTGAGCTTTCTGTAATCCATACATACCCTCTATCGTATAACTGGTTGTATTAGGATTAACTCATTGTTGGTATTAGGTACCACTATGATACCCCTTTTGTTTGGAACATACTGCACCTGGCTCACCCATTGACTATCGGTGATTAGGTAGATTACTCTTGCATCCAACCATTTAATGATCTCTTCGCACATAACTTCTTGCATAAGAGGGTTAAGGCCCTTTTGGTGCTCAATGCTCAGCTTGTAGTCCTTGACCAACCAGATTGTGTCTACATATCTTAGGAGGGATACCAATGATGTCTGCATTCGTCCATCCGATAGCCTTGTTGAATTGCTTGAGCACCATTACAAGTGTAGCCACTTGCTGATTATCCAAATTTACAGCTATTATGACTGGCAAAGTGTTGTTGGCTCCGAAAAATGCATATCCCAGATGTGCTAGAAGGCCTTTAATTCTAACACTAGTGTGTCTTCTATGGAGGGATTTGTGGGTGGTAGCTCCAAGTTTTGCAAATCTAGCTCTAGATTAGTTAGGTGCCTAGGACCATAAGACACCCCTAGAGCATTCACTGTCTCCTTATATTCTGGGATACTTGTACTATCAAAGTTCATCAGTACTGCCTCCAAAGTGTCAACACACAATCTTACTTCAAGAGGTACCTCTCGTTCAACATCATCAATAGCCTCTATAATGGATACCACTCTCAAGTCATTATATTTTCTTGCTTGTTGGCAGACATTAAACACAATCTCTTCTTTACCAAATTAGAACTTGAGTTGGCCCTTCTCCGTATCCACCAAAGTGTGTACAGTGGATAGAAGGGTCTCCCCAAGATGATAAGGACCTCAAAATCGACTTTACAATCAAGGATCACAAAGTCTGTAGGGAACACAAACTTCTCTACTTTTACCAACACATCATCTATTATCCCTACAGGCTACTTCACTATGCACTCCGCCATCAATAGTTGCATGCTAGTTGGATTGGGGCTCCCAATCCAAGCTTCTTGTAGGTTAGAAGGGGCATCAGATTTATGCTGCCACCTACATCACATAGTGCTCTAACAAACTCTATATCTCTAATGGTTCTATGTATAGTGCACCTGGATCTTCTCGCTTTTGAACTAAGGGCCTCGTGGCAATAGCACTACAATGTTAGAGCTCTTAAGAAAGCTCCTAATTCATAGTACACTTTTTGGTGATGAAGACTTTCATGTACTTTGCATACCCTAACATCTTCTCCAATGCCTCGATTAGAGGGATGTCGATTAAGAGCTATTTTAGCATAAAGAGAAAGTGCTTGAATTTTCCTTCTTCCTCCCTCGTTTTGATTCTATGATGGAATGCAGGAAGAGGCCAAGGAATGGGCTTCAACCTCTGTGGTGCATCAGCTACTTCACTCACCCCATTCTTGCTATGATCATCTCCTTTATCGGTATCCTTAGCTATAACACGAACATCTTCTACATCAATAGGCATAAGAGGATTAATGGTTCTCTTGCTACCCTAAGTAGTAAACACCATATGTTGCTCGTCATTTTTGGGATTTTGAATTGTATTGCTAGGCAGTATACCCCACTGATGCTGATTAAGCTGAATTGGTACTTAACCAAACTTTAATTCTATTTATTTGATAGCCACAGAGTGAGACTCCATTTTTTTATTAATACTTAAAATCTCCAATTCCATGCCCCTTAGAGTATCATCCTGTGTCTTGGCCTTTTTCAGTAGGTGATCAAACATCTCCTCAATTTTGGAATTGCTTGCTCCTATGTTGTGATTGTGTGTTGGCACGTAAGTACCATTTCTAAAGCCTTCTCTGTTAACCCAATCTGCATCTGAATCCCTGTTCCTATCATAATAACCTCCGCGCTTGTCCTTGTAATCTCCATCTCTTCCAAATTTCTGACATTGGTTTCGTTGACCTTTGCGCCAATAGACCTGATTGGACCCTTGGGCATTAGTCAGGAACCCCTCCCCTTGGTCTAATCAGGAACAAAACATACATCCTCATCACAGTATGAATCCCTATACATGGGTACACATAGAGGTTGATGAACCACTGCATTTACTCTCTCTTGGCTCTACTTCATCGTCACCTCCACACCTGTGTGAATCTGAGTAAGTTGCTACATGATCTCTTAATTAATTTTATCTTGCTCTGGACCCATACTAACAACATTTGAACTCTTTATAGAAGCTCTATCCCCACTTCCCCTATGTACTATTTGTCTTGACTACTCTTTCCATTCGCTCCGCAATCCTTATAAATGATTGGTTGATCTAGAAACATGCCCCTCATAATAGTGTCAGCACAGGCCTGACTATTCTCATCAATGGCATAGTAGAAGATCTCCACCAAGGTATCATCACCTATCTTGTAGTTAGGGACTCTCCTTAGTTATTTTGTAAAACCACTCCCAAGTAGTGCTTATCGAATCACCATGAAGTTGCTCAAAGTTGTTGATCTGGTCTTTTAACTAGAGCTTCTTTAATCTACGAAAGTACCTCTCCAAAAAGGCCTTATGCAAGTCTATCTAACAGGTGTTGAACTCTGCGGGAGCTCAGATAGCCATAATACAGCGTTGCCCAAAAGAGAGAATGGTTAGACATAAAAATCCCATAGTATCCATAGAATGATTATGCATACCATCACACTGTTACAAATAAATTCCATATTGTGTAGGTGGCTACAAGGATCCTATGATGGTAAACCCCCTAATAGCCTATGATTTATAACATCTGAAGTAATCGACTCGAGGTTATGAACTTTGTGTTTGCAAATAGTGGTGGCAACACAATAGCTCCAGTCACCTTCGTGGCCATAGCGTTCAACCTATACTAATTCCATTGGTAAGCATTGGCATTGAAATCCTGAGGCTATGGAGGAATATCCTCCAAAGGAGGTGGGTTCTCATTCTCAGCATCCTCATTGTTGTTCCTGTTCAGAGCTGCATTAGCCACATTTTGGCATTGTCTTGGGCCATTCTTCTTAATTTTTTGGTGGATCTCTGGATCAAGCAAAGTTAATGGATTTCCTTGACTTCGAGTGTTTGGCATATACTACACCTATACGATAAAAAGAAACAAAAAGCAACAAACAAAAGTAAAATAAAGTAACTAAGGATAAACACTCGAATTACTAATGAATTCACTAAGTCTGGTCATATTCCCCAACAATGGTGCAAGAATCTTGATGCCTCCCAAGTTACACCTCTTGTTTAGAGGATAAAGTGGTCGCTATCAAGATATAGAACCTAACCAAGGTTAGGGTCGATCTCGCAGGGAATAATAGACTCAAGAAAATTCACCAATATGCGATACGAGTAATTAACTAACTCAATTCCCCAAAAAGGGGGATTTGTAATAATCACTGGGAAAATAAAATTAACTATTACAATATAAAAGTCAATAATAGAGAGCAACTAGGGCATTGGGTTTCCTATGATTCTGCAACTCAGTATCATTGGATAACCTAATTCTTTTCTAATGTATAGCATGCAGGATGGAAATTTAAGTTCACCAAGTTGTTTGGTCAAAGGTGAGAGGTCAATTTCACTATGCAACTTGGCCAATCTCCATAGTGTGCATTGCTAACCATTATCTATTAGTCCTAGTACAACCTGTCCTTGGCCCAGTTTGGTTTATTAGATGAGAACACATCAATCAAATCCTGTTAATTAATTTTTTTTCCTATTCATTACTACCTTTGTCCAATCAGTAACACTAGGTGAGTTATAATGTTAACCACCACTCAAAACCATGAAAAATGAAGAGAGTTAACTAATGCATGCATATACACCTTCCAAGAATTGTGAATTATCCGATTTTACTTTGTTAGTTCTTCATGGTTCCCACAACCCTAGTTATGGATTTAGATATTTATGCTATGTGTAGATGCAGAGATTATGAATTGATAAGATATAATTAAACACTTACATAATAGGTTTAAGAACAAGCCATCCAAGTTCAATAAGAATCACAAGCTTTAATATCAAATTCAACCACATGTGTTTTCAAAGACTCTCGTACAATTTTCTCTCTCAAAATATTGAGTTCTCTGAGTACTAACCTAAAACTTATCAAACCTAAGGAGAACTTATGAAAAATAACCTAAAACCCTATTTATAATAATTGCAATTCAAATCCTAAACGACTTAGGAGAACTGGCCGGCATATCCTACTAAAGAACTTATGACTCGTATTGAAGTCTATGACCCATAATAGGGGCTTTGTATATTGTTGCTAGAAAATTGGACTTCCTCTTTACAACACTCTTTTATGACGTGTATAATGGTTTATGACCCGTAAAGAGGGTCTCGTCTGACAAACTTCAGAAAGTCTTCATTCTCTAATCCTTATATCACAAAACATCTTCTATGACTCGTAAACTATTCTATGACTAGTCTATATGTTCATAGAATCAACTTCTAAAATCAACCCCCCACTAGAAATCTTCATAAAACATCTCTATGGCTCATAGAATGGTTTACGAACCATAGAGGGTCTCCTATAACAGCAAATTTATAGCAACTTTGTAATTTTTCCCAAAATCATGGCCAACCCATAATCCTGCAAATCTAAGCACAAAAACACATAAAATCAACAAACATTGCAATGAAAACACATAAAATTCCACATTTAAGCATCAAAAGTGTTGTATTTTGATAGTACATATCTAGGATGAGCCAAGTCAATGAGCTTGATGAGTTTCAATTGAAGGTATATGAGAGCTTAGCTTTGTACAAACAAAGAATTAAGATGTAGCATGACCGCTACATAGAGAACCTTTAATTTGCACCAGGGGACTTGGTGTTGCTCTAAAATTCTAGACTAAAGTTATTCCCTGGGAAGCTAAAATCCAGATGGATGGGACCCTTTCGAGTAGCATATGTCTTTGATCATGGGGCCATTGAGTTGGAGAGACAGAGTGGAGGAACCTTCAAGGTAAATGGCCAAAGAGTCAAGCCATGCCTTGGAAATATGGAAAATATAAAGACGATGGAAGAATAGGATCTGGAGAAAATCTGAGTACTCAAGCCATCTATGTCATACCACGATAATAAATCAAGCGTTACTTGAGAGGCAACCCAAGGTGAACACTGACACTTAGGTGCTTAGGTATGCTTTTTGACCCCTTATGTGTTATCTTGTTTTGATTTTGTGCATTGGGGACAATGCATATCTTTTTCAATAGGGTGTGAGTAGTTATGGGCCTCAGTGAAATCTAATAGCTTGGGTCCATAAGTACCCCAATCTTTTATCCCAGAGTTTTCGTGCCTTAGTTTTTTTCCCTTTTGATATTTTCTTTTTATTGAACCGACATATTTAGGATGTTTAAATAGTATTTGTAGCATATAGTACCAATACTTATGGTGTATAGTATGTTTTTGTGGTTTTTCTTAAAAAAATGATACCGACCAAAAATATTATATTAGTAGTTAGATAGCAACCATGCATGTTTAGGTGTATGACAATGTTTGTCCTAACAAGTGAGGATACATTGAGATAAACAACATGATCTGAGAATATTTTGTTGATAACATATGCAGTACCATGTAAGTGTAAGACTAATTTGTTAGATTCATGTGGTTTGTACTAATTCAAAACTTGCCCTGTTACTCTAAGTTAGATTGTAGATTAATTAGATTAGAAAAGGATCTTAGGCCTTTGTTCTTAATAGTCCACGTAGTATAAAAATGACTAATAAAAGCTATGATTAATCCCTTTTTCCTAATAGTTGGGCCTAATATCTACCTATTCTTTGACAACACCTGATTAACCTAGCCTCGTTAGCTGTAAAATTCTAAAATTGGCCCTAGTCCTTCATTGAACATTGTGCATCTTGAATGAGGCAAAAGCTTAAGTTGAGGGTGGCTACCAAAAGTGGTTGGGTTTTAAGGACGAATGTTGTGCAGCTTAATTCAGGTTAAAAGCCTATGTTGAGGTTAGCTAATGTAAGGGTGAAACACAAAAATAAGGAGGTGAGTTAGTAATCCGGAGAAAATAGGGAAAATTATGTACTAGATTTAAGAAAATAATTAATGCCTTAGTTGTAAGCTACAAAACAAAATGAAGTGTAAAACAAGGCAACAAAATGAAAAAATGAAAAGAAAGCACCAAACAAAGCTCAAAATAGGAAAAAAGGAGAATAAGGTGAAAAATAACAGAGTTGGTTGGGCAACTTAGTCACTATTTTCCCATATCATATCAAAGCCCTCTGAGCCTACGTTAAAAGACTAGAAAGTCCTAAAGTGATCCTAGTCCAGTTAGTTAAAGGTCTTAATCATGAGTATAGGGGCAAGCCTATGATATTAGACATTATTTATGAGTATAGGGGAAAGCCTATGGTATTAGACATTATGCATGAATATTTGTTGGATATTTCTAAGGTTAAGCATGAAAATATCATTGAGCGTCAAATATGGGACTTCTTTCTGTGAGGGCAGTTGCATCGCATTGTTAGTACTAGAATTATTTAGTTGAACAGTCCCAAGGTTCACATACACTAGGTTGTATTGGTTTCCTAGATAGCTTTTTGATCCTATTTTAAAAAGTTGGTGTGGGTGTCTGAGTCTAAGATCTATATAATGTATATCATTGGGTTAAGGTTTGTATGTTACTATATTATATATTTAGATTAAGTTCATCGATTAAGGACAAGTAACACATTTAAGTTGAGGGTGTTGATGTGCTAACAAAATATAGCACTTTTGATGCTTAAAACTTGTAATTTTATGTGTTCTTAATGCGATATTAGTTGATTTTATGTGTTTTTGTGTCTATGATTGCATGATTACAGGTTGGCCTTGATCTTAGGGAAAATTGTAGAAGTTATTGATTTTTGCTATTATACGAGACCCTTCACGGGCCGTAGATCATTCTACGAGCCATAGGGTGGTGTCGTGAACAACTCCAGTGAAGCGCTATTTTTTGAAGTTCATTCTATGAATATGTAAATGAGTTGTAGAAAAGTTTATATGTCGTAGAAGATGGTTCATGCCCTGAGGATCAAAAACATGGACTTTTAGGAATTTTATCAGGAAACCCCTTTTATGGGTCGTAAATCACTTTAGGAGTCATAGAAGGGTGTCATAGAGTTGAAGTCTAAATTTGCAGCAGCTAAGTACGAGACCTCGATTACGACTTGTGGAATGGAATTTGGGCTGTAAAGACTTTCATATGGCATGCCAACCAATTCTCCTATTTTGTTTGGGACTTGAATGTTAATTATTATAAGTAGGTTTTTTAGCTTATTTTTCATAAGTTTTCGCCTAGTACTCAGAACTCAATATTTTGAGAGACAGAATTGTAAGATCATATTGAAGAGTTTTTGAGAACACTTATGATTTAATTTTATCTTGGAGATTTTGATTCTTATTGATATTGGGTTTGTTTATTTTTTGGGTATGCTTGTTCTTAATTCTATTATGTAAGTTTTCAATTGAATCTTCTCCATTTGTAATTCTTGCATCTACACGTAGTATGAGTAGCTAAATCCACAACTAGGGTTATAGGAACCATGAAGAACTAACAAAGTAAAACTTGATAAGTCATAATTATTGGAAGGTGTATATACATGTATTAATTAACTCTCTTCGTTTTGCATGTTTTCTAGTGGTGGCCAATATTATAACTCGCCTAGTGTTACTGACTGGACCAAGGTAGTAATGAATAGGAAAAAAGATTAATTAACAGGATTCAATTGATGTGTTATCATCTAATCAACCAAACTGGGTTAAGGGGAGGTTGTACTAGGACAAATAGGTAAGGGCTTGTAATGTATACTATGGAGATGGGCCAAGTTACATAGTGAAATTCACCTCTCACATTTGACCAAAGGGCATGGTAAACATAACTTACCATCTTGCATGCTATACACTAAGAAAGAATTAGGTTATCTGGTGATACTAAGTTGGGAAATCATGGGAACACAATACCCTAGTTTCTCTCCATGTTGACTTCTCTCTTGTGATAGTTAGTTTAGCTTTATGTCTCATTGATTATTGCAACCCCTCCCCCCTCCCCACCTCTTTTGGGGATGTAAGTTGATTAATCATTCGAATTACAAATTGGTGAATTTTCTTGAGTCTACGTATTCCCTGTGGGTTCGACCCTAACCTTTATTAGGTTCTATTTCTTGACAACGGTCGCATTATCCTCTAAAAAGGTGGTGTAACTTAGGTGACATCATCCACCCACAACTTACACTTTTGTCCTGTGTTGAGGTGCACAGTATCCATCCTCAGAAGCAGAGCAACTTTTGGTTGCCACCCTCAACTTAGGCTTTTTACCTCAGTTAAGGTGCACAATATTCAAGGAAGGACTAGGGCCAATTTCAGGATTTTACAACTAACAAGGCAAGGTTAATCAGGTGTTTTCAAAGAATAGGTCCATGTTAGGCTCAAACATTAAGAACATAGAATATACTGCAATTTTAGTTGGTCATTTAGGCTAAGTTGACTATTAAGAACAATGGCCTAAGAAGGGATATACTGCAATTTTGGTTTGTCATTTTGGCTAAGTGTACTATTAAAAATAATGAAGTATGATCCTTTCCTAATACAACTAATCTACAATCTAACTTAGAGTAACATGGCAAGTTCTGAATTAGCACAAAACACATAAATTTAGCAAATTAAGCTCACATTTACATGGCACTGACAACATTTTCAACAAAAGACACTTCGATCATACTTTTTATGTCACTTTATCCTTACTTGTTAGAACAAACATTGTCACGCACCTAAACATGAATGGTTGCTATCAAACTACTAATCAAAAATTGTTTTGGTGCGTATCATTTTTTAAACAAAACACAAAAACTTGTTATATGCCATAGGTATGTGTACTCTATGCTACAAATACTACCTAAACATCCTAAACATGTCAGTTCAATAGAAAGTAAATATCCATGGGGAAAAAGAACACAAGCAAGAAAATCTTAGGATCAAAAATTAAGGTATCTATGGACCCAAGCTACCCATACTTCCTTGAGGACCATAACCACCCACACCCATCGAAGAAGATATGCATTATCCCTAACGCACAAAATTAAATAAAAATAAAACATAAAAGGTTCAAAAATCATACCTGGGTGCCTATGTGCCATTATGTCGATGATCCTGGCCATCCTCCTCCTATGAAATAGACTTCTCAGTAGTGGCACTCTATCTGGAGGGGCCAGCACCCCTCACCATCTCTACCTATTGAGCTTGTCACATCTCTACCTCTCGTCTCAACTCTCTCAAGACAAGATCGAGCTCCTCTTGCTTAGTTAGCCTTGCTTGAAATCGTGTAGCATCAGGATAATCATCTGAGTAGGGCCTTTTCTATAAGTAAGTCTAGATAGCCTGATCAAGAGCAAAAATATCAACCACCGGCATTGAGGGCGTAGTCACTAGTAGTGCAACCGGTGCTGCCAGTATTGCTATCATGTTGGCCTAGAGTTGCTGGATCTCTATCTGAAGGGCCATCAGGTTTGATGGTCGGTCCATGTGCAGGCTCTATAATACCCTCTCTTCAAAGGCATTAGTTAGGGCATCTATAGGGGAGAGATGATCCTGAATAATAGCGATCGCAAATGCCCACATACGACACTTCAAGCTTGAAATTGCCTGACAGACCCATGGCCTGAACTGATGAACAAGCTGATCAACTGTGACTCAACGTGAGATAATCTCTATGCCAAGGCTTGTATAGATGCGGCAGACACATAAACCATGCTCGCGAGTGTATCCTGTAAAGTCATAGCATATGGGGCAGGAATAGAAGTATTGGTTCCCCTCTCCTGATCTACCTCGGGCTATAGGGGCCTCTCCCCAATAGCAGCAACAGTGGTGGTGGTAGTCTGCGAACCCATAGGTGGTGGCGCTGGCGCTAATATCTCAGGTATATAAGCAGGCTATGCTCGCCAAAGTACCACCAACTACGATACTAGCAACCAATATCGTACGCTCCAACGTCGACATATTATTAGCTAGTGTAGACCAAATACATGAACAAACAACCCCCCATCTAAACTTGGTGGGAAAACTAAGTGAAGCCTTGAGAATAGGATCTGACTATGTGGTGACCTAAGTAGCTTCTGAACCCTGCTCAGCAATATAACTAGCCACACATTTCATCAAGCTGGCTCGTCGCTCCAGATCTCTAATAACCAGGGGATCTCTCTCTGCCCAACCCTGCAGTAGAACTCTATGGTAGATCAGAGAGCAGGAAATTATGGTCTAAAAAACATCTAGGGGATGGTGGTCTTCGATATATCCACCTGTCATCCCCTCACTCTAGTCTTGATCAGTTTAGGCTAGGCGAGGGGCTTCTTTCTCTTGGGAAGAGTGCTATGAATAGTGGTTGCATATAAATCATAGAACTTTCTCACCATGATCGGGGAGTATCATCCAAGAGAGTGCATGAGCCACTAAAGCTCATAACGAATTATCATGTCCTAAACACCAGGGACACTGGCGAGTCTATTAGAGATGACTCGACGCTCCTTATGAATAGAGTGGGCTGGCTTACGCTGCTCTTTATAATGTTAGCCCTACATATAAATGTGATGCAACCTTCTGACACACCACTAATTAGTAATGGCATCAGGTTGAGATAGTGATGATTGAGGTACTATAGAGGACTCTCTTTTCGATCCATCAGCAGAGCCTGCTGTAGACTGGATGGAGTCATTTGGGGTGAATCGCTCCCATCGTTTCCTTCCTCATCTTACTAGGAGTGTGAATAGCGAGAGACTAAGTCTGCCTAGCCCTGGCAGCAGCTCTAGTCTGTGACCGATCCGCCTCTAGGTCCAGGCTGATGCCCAACTCCCTTAATGATCCACTGAAGGCCAGGGTGTGCTTATCCTCTGAAGACTCATCTCTGAGCCTCCTCTATAAGGCTAAGATCTCATCATGTTTGGCTTTGGGGGCCATAGTACCTGAAACATGGAAATATACGCACCTTGGCTATCTCCAAAAATCAAAACTTGAAAAGTAAAAATATTTCAACTTAAGTTACAGAAGGGTCTATAAAAGCATTTTTATGGGCCATAGTTCGTACTATAAGCCATAAAGAGCTTTCGTAAAATAGGGGTTCAATTAATTTTTATCACTGAAAATGTCTATGAGACCACGTATGACATGTAAAATGGTTTACGAGTTGTAGATCAGTCATAGAGAATTCCAATATGTGAAATTATTCCCAAAAAGGATTTACGAGACCTGTCTATGAGCCGTAAAGTGTTCTACGACTCGTAGAAGGCCTCGTATGGTAGATACACAGAAATTTCAAGTTTCTAGAATCTTGTATGTGGTGCAACTATGACTTATGGAATGATCTACGGGCTATAAAAGCCATTCGTAAATAAGAAAATGCAGTTACCTGAATTTCTAAGCCCATTGAAATGGACCCCTGTACGGCTCTTTCAACATGTATTCTAATAGCATCGAAGAAAAAATGTACGCACATATATGATTCTCATACGATAGCCAAGACTCCAACATGTTAATCAACATATATACCCCATCAAAAATGATCAAGCATGTTTCCCCAACAATTCCGACCCCATATGAACAATTTTTTAACAAAAGCTACGCACCTATATCATCACCCACCACTTTTCACATTCAAAATCAATTCATCACACATGGTGGGTGAGTTAATAAATTCCAAAAACTATTAAAAACATACAATTGATATCGCCTAAGTTACACCTCCTTTTAGAAGATAAAGCGGTAGCTGCTAAGAAATAGAACCTAACAAAGGTTAGGGTCGAGCCTACAAGGAATACGTAGACTCAAGAGAATTTAATAATTACAATTAGATTGGTTAGCCAACTTACTTCTCCAAGAGGGGGTAGCAATAATCAACAGAAAATAAAACTAAACTAACAATCACAAGAAAGAAATCAATATGGAGAGAAACTAGAGTTTTGTGTTCCCCATGATTCCCTAAATTAGTATCACCGAATAACCTAATTCTTTTCTAGTGTGTAGCATGCAGGACGGTAAGTTATGTTCACCAAACCCTTAAGTCAAAAGTGAGATGTGAATTTTACTATGTGACTTGGCTCATTTCCATAGTGTGCATTACTAACCATTACCTATTAGTCCCGCTACAACCTCCCCTAGGTCCAGTTTGGTATATTATATGAGAACACATCAACCGAATGCTTTTAATTAATCTCTTTTCCTATTTTTTACTAACTTGGTCCAGTCAGTAACACTAGGCGGGGTCTAATGTTGGGCACCACCCAAAAAACATGCAAAACAAAGAGAATTAGTTAATACATGCATACACACCTTCCAAGAATTATGAATTATCCAGTTTTACTTTATTGGTTCTTCATAGTTCCCACAACCCTAGTTGTAGATTTAGCTACTCATGTTTTGTGAAGATGCAAGAATTATTGATTGAAAAAACATAATTGAATACTTACGTAATAGAACTAAAAACAAGCAAATCAAACCTCAAAGAAAATCACAAGCTTAAAGATAAAATTCAAATACAAGTGTTCTTAAAGACTCTCCAATATTACCTAACTATTTTCTCTCTCTAATTACTCTGTTCTCTAAGTACTATGCAAAAACGTATGAAAAATAGCCTAAAAAACCTATTCATAATAAGTAAAACACAAGTCCTAAACAAAATAGGATAACTAGGGGACACACCATACAAAAGGGATTTACGAGTCTTATTGCATTCCACAGCCCGTAATCGGGGTATTGTACAAAGTTGCTCAAAATTTGGACATCAAGTCTATGACACCCCTATACAAATCGTAAAGCGGTTTATGACCCCTAAAGGCATTTTATCTGATGAATCTTCAAAAAGTCCCAATCTCTGATCCTCAGGGCACGAACCATGGTCTACAACTCGTAAATCATTCCATGACTAGTATGCATGTTCGTAAAACCAATTTCAGAAAACAATCTCTCATTGGAATTGTTCATGAAACCACTTCACGATCCGTAGAATGATCTATGGCTTGTAAAGTGTCTTGTGTAGTAGCAAAAATCAGTAACTTCTGTGCTTCAACCAAAAAATCAAGGCCAAACCTATAATTCTGCAAAAATAATAGAAAAACACATAAAACCAACTAACATCGCATTGATAACACATAAAATTTCAAGTTTTAAGCATCAAAAGTGTTGTATTTTGGCAGCACATCAACACCCTCAACTTAAAATTATTGCTTGTGCTCAAGCGACAAACTCAATCTACATAGATAATACAGTAACACACAGACCTCAACCCAATGGCATACATCATATAAATATCAAAATCACATGCCCAACCACCTTTTCAAAATAAAATCAAATAGTTATCTAGCTAACCAATACAGACTAGTGCATGTGACAACAAAACTATGACAAATGGGGTACTATCAACAATCCACAATTACTAAACAATTCCAAAGCTAATAATGTAATACAAGTAGCCTCACAAAAAGAAGTCTCATCTTTAACACTCAATGATGTTTTCATGTATAACCTTAGGACTATGCAAAATCACTCACTCTCCCCGAAGATATTCGTGCATCATGCCTAATACCATAGGCTTGCCCCTATACTCATGACTAAGACCTTCAACTACTTGGACTAGGATAACTTTAGGACTTTATGGGCTTGTAACATAGGCTCAAGGGGCTTTGGTATGACATTATGGGAACATAGTGACTAAAGGCCCTCCTTGACAGTGAGTTTTTCTACACATTTGCCCTACAAACTCTATCATTTTCAGCTCATTTGCCCTTTGTCCTATTTCAAGCTTTTCTGGATGCTTTTTTTTTCATTTTTTAGCTTTTTGCATTGCTTTTACACTTTATTTTTCTTTTTAGCTCACAAGTAAGGCATCGTTTATTTTTCTTGCACCCAATACATTATTTTTCTTTTTCTCTGTATCACTAACTTCCCTTCTTATCTATGTGTTTTACCCTTACACAAGCCAGCCTTAATTTAGGCTTTTGGCCTGTGTTGAGGTGCACAATATACATCCTCAAAACCAAAGCCACTTTTGGTAACCACCCTCAACTTAGGATTTTTGCCTTGGTCAAGGTGCACAATGTTCAAGAAAGGACCAAGGCCAATTTCAGGATTTTACAACTAACAAGGCTAGGTTAATTAGGTGTTTTCAAAAAATAGATACATGTTAAACCTTAGGAACAAGGGACATATAGCCATTTTTCTTGGTCATTTAGGCTACGTGTACTTATTAAAAATAATGGCCTGAGAATCTTTCCTAATCCGATTAATCTACAGTCTAACTTAGAATAACAGGGCAACTTCTGAATTAGCACAAAACACATGAATAGAAGATTAAGCTCACACTCGCTTGGCATTGCATACATTATTAACCAAAAGACTCTCAGATCATGTTGTTTATCTCAATTTATAGTCACTCATCGGAACAAACATTGTCACACACCTAAACATGCATGGTTTCTATCTAAACTACTAATCAAAATTTTTGTTGGGTATCATTTTTTAAATAAAACATAAAAATATGCTATATGTCATAGGCATTGGTACTATATGTTACAATACTACCTAACCATCTTAAACATATCGACTTAACAGAAAGTAAATATCCACAGGGAAAAAGAACATAGGCAAGAAATCCTTGGGGTGAAAAATTGGGATAGTTATAGACCCAAGCTATTCACACTTTACTGAGGCCCATAACTACCCACACCCTATCGAAAAAGATGTGCATTATCCCCAATACAGACATTCAACGCAAAATAAAACACAAGGGGTCAAAAATCATACATAGGCACATAAGCACCAATTTGTGGCTGACTCTGGCCACCCTTCTCCTGTGGGGTAGTCTGCTTAATAGTAGTAATCAATCCGAAGGGGCCAGCTCCCCTCCTTAGTCTCACTCTCTCGAGCTCGTCGTCTATCCTCCTCTTACCTCAATCTCCTTAAGACATGCTCAAGCTTTTCCTACTCTGTAATCCCCACACATGAGCGTATATCATCTAGATCATCATTCTCATAGGGCCTCTTCTTGTGGGAATGTTGTATAGGCTCATCAAGAGCAAGAAGATCAATGATTGGTATAAGAGGCATAGTAATTAGAAGTGAAACCAATGCTATCAATACTGTTGGAATGTCGGCCCAAAGTCATTAGATCTCTGTCTGAAGGGCCATCAAGTCTGATGGACAGGCTCTGTTGTACCTTTTCCTTGAAGGCATCAATGTTGACATCCACTATAGAGATAGGTCTTGAATAGTTAAAATCGGCAATGCCTGCATATAGCTCTCTAAGTCTGAAATGGCCTGGCAGACCTATGGCTTGATCTGATGAATAAGCTAAGTCAACTGCAACTCAGCATGAGATAACCTCGCACAAGGGCTTGTATAGATGCGGTGGATACATAGACCATGCTCACGGGTGTAGCCTGAGAAGTCATGGTCTGTGGTGTAGGAACAGAAGTGGTGGACCATCTACCCTCATCTACCTCGGGCTGCAGAGGTATTTCCTCAATAGCAGTAGCAGTGGCAATGGTAGCTTGTGAATCCTCAAGCAGTGGCACTGGGGCAAACATCTCAAGCATAGGAGGAGGTTGTGCTCACAAGAGTGCCATTGGGTTCTCTTCAGACTTATTAGGCTGGGATCCAATATATGTTTGGCCTCAATCATCCAACTAGTGCAAACTCTCCACCCTCGACTCTAGACAGACCTTGTATTTCAAGCAAGGGAATGATATGGAGGTCGAACTCTTCAGAGCGATCTCATGGATCTCCTCAGCTATGAGGCAGGCCCAATCAATATTCTAACTAGCTTAGATGCTGGAAACCAATATCGTATACTCTAGTATCAATATATTATTAGCAAAAGTAGGATGAATGCGTGAATGAACAACCACCCACCAAAACTTGGTAGGGAAACTGAGGAAGCCTTGAAAATAGGCTCCAAGTGTGTGGCAACCTATGCAGGTTTCGAACCCTGCTAAGCAATATAACTAGCCACCTATCTCATCAAGTTGCCTCATAGCTCTGGATCTCTTATAAACTAAGGTCCCTCGCCTGCCCTACCTTATAGTCAAACTCTATGGTGGATCTGGGGGCAGGGAACTCTGGTCCAAAAAGCATACAGCAGATGGTGGTATTCAATATTTCCACCAGTCAGTATCTCACTTTTATATTGATCAACCAAGGCTGAGCAAGGGGCTTCTTCCTATTGGAAAGAATGTTGTATATCATGGCTACATATAAGGCATGAAACTCCCTCACTATGATCGACAGTATTATCCCAGAGAGTGTCTGAACCACTGAAGCCCATAATGAATCATAGTGTCTTAGAGATTGGGGACACTAGTGAGTCTACCAGATATAACTCTAGGCTCCTCATATATGGAGCAAGCTGGCTTGCCTTGCTCTTTCTGCTACTTGCCCACTATGTAGATGTCATGCATACCCATGACATATGTCACGACCCAACCCAGGGGCCACGAATGGTGCCGATAGGACACCGCGACAACCATTACACTGAATCTTTACTTACGACAGCTAAGGAATTTTACAAAAATTTCGACAGAGTTTCCTCTGTTTTATTGACTAACCCACCTGCAAACAGCGAACCCAACAGTACCAGATAT
>JAOTQJ010138268.1:29806-40255 GCA_025642045.1 Solanum sejunctum | reverse complement strand
TCCGACAATCCAACCATGACAAATGAAGGAGTATCAACAACCCACAATCACTAGGCTAGTCATAAGTCAATCATGCCGTAGGAATGCCCTCACAGAAAAGAAGTCCTTCTTTCTTACTCAAAGTGCATTTAAAATTCAGGGACTGTGCAAGCATTCTCACTCTCACAAATGAAATTCATCCATATTGACTAACACTATAAGCTTGCCATAATATTCAGCTTTTAGACTGATTACAAAGTGTATTCAGATTAGTTTAGGACTTAGTGGCTTGTAACATGGGCTCATGGGACTTTGATATGGCATTTGAGGCAAGTAGTGACTAAAGATATCCTTGAACCTTGTTTTCCAAAACTCTTACCTCCATAACTCCACCATTATCAGTTTATCCATCCTTATTCTTCCTTTTTGATCTTTTCATGGGCGCTTTCTTTCTCTTTGTCAATTGTGCCTTATTTTTGAACTCATTTTTGCTATTCTCTTAAATTGAAGGCAAATTTTCTTGTCTTTTTATTATCGGCACATGACTTATCTTTTCTTTCTTTCTTTATCAACTAACCACACTATTTTCATTACTTTACCACAACAAACGCCACCCTCAACTTAGGCTTTTAAACTGAGGTAAAGTACACAATATCTATTCCCTAAACTAAGGCCCCTTTTGGTAGCCACCCTCAACTTAAGCTTTTTTCCTCCACCATCGTTCATATGGTTAATGAATGACTAGGGCCTATATCAAGTTATTTCACAAAACAACGCTAGGTTAGCTATTTGTCAAGAAAGAACAGGTACATGATCAACTCAATCAATTGGTACAAGGGCTCAACTATCATATTTGGTAGGTCACTTAGGCAAACGTGGACTTACTAAATGACCAATGGCGGCCTTGAACTTATTCAAATCCTTTGTAACATCAATCATGTTAGTACATTGGGTATCCTCAAGTCTTTTCTGAACTCGATCCTCGAAGGCATCTACTCTGACATCCACTACTCTAACTCTCTAATCTATCATCGCTCGAGCGAATACCTTGGCCCTTTCCTCTGAGTCCTGGACTATCTGACGAACCCATGGTCTGATCTAACTAGATAACCTGGTCAATTGGAGCTCTGTCTTGACTACCCTATATACCAACACTTGAAAAGCAAAAGTAGACATAAGAGAAAATTTTGCAGAGTCAACCTGTGTAGCAGTAGGCGCTAGTGTAGGTGTGCTAAGGATGGAATTGCCTATATCTTAATAGCTAAAAGCATTTGTGACATAGTTTGAGTGACACTGGTGGTGATTGGGGTCTGCTCTTGCGTCTATTGCTCTAGAGGGAATAGATCTTGTACTAGAGGAGAAGCTCCTATCTATAGGTCCACCGGGTTCTCATCAGCCTTAATTAGGCTAGTATCCATGGTACGTATGGCCTCTATATGTGGGTCATGGTGGGGATCGACATGAACACCGGCCTCACTATACAAGCGAGGAATCAAAATAGCAAATGGCAATGAAGTACTAGTCTTGACAGCAGACTTGTGTATCTTCTCAGCCATAACTCAATCCCAGTTAATCTCGTAACCAACTCGAATGTTGGCTAATAGTACAGGTCGCAACAAGGTAATCACATTATCTATGAAAGTTAGTCTGATATGCCACCGATAATAGACCACTAAAATTTGGCCCAAAATGAGATGTGGGATTTCACGATCTGGTCAGCTTGGTTTGTGACCCATGTAGGCTCAAAATCCTGCTCTCATTTTTGGTTAACTATCCATTGAATTAGCTCAGTTTTTACCCCAACATCCTTCTCATTCACTCTTTCCTCATCCTTGTAATTCTATTATCATATTCTATGGTAGAATGAGGTACCCTATAGCTCGACCAAAACTAAATCCGTCTGATAGTATCCTCTGAAAGGTATATAACCCTGACCCCTGACTAAAACTTCTTACAACTTAGGTTCTCATTAGTCTTCTTTTTCTTGGCAAGATCCCTAGAGAAGAGTGGCAGAATAGGCTGTGTAGAACTCCCAAACTAAACAAGGGGCATACTTCCCTAACTACTATGAAGTTCACCGTAGTCCACGTTTATAAATCTCAGCATCTAAGCCTGGCACTCTATCTAGTCCCTGGTTATTAAAGTTAGATTACTCCTAGAAATGCCTGACAGGCTTTCCCTTTCTTTTTGGCTCCAACCCTTTATCACAGATAGCTTTCATTCAGGGAATGCCCCATCTTGGGTCTGTCGGAGGCTGTGATTTTGCTTTCTCCTATTGAGCATGTAACCCCTCCTCTAATTATTTCTCAGTGTGAGTAGGGGTCATCTGCAGTGAACTACTACTGGACCTGTCACTATTACCCTCCTCCTTAGACTAGGAGAGACTAGCTACTTCGATCGGGGCCTGTGTAGTGCGGGCTTGAGTCCGAGGAATATTTTCCTCAGGTTTATCTGAACTTTGTGGACTGCCATAGACCTCTCAGATTATTCAGTCTCAGAGAACTCGTCAAATAACTTTTTCCTAAAGCCTTGGATAGCTTGGTTATCTTTCAGAGGCATATTACCCGAAAATCAACCCCAAGATACATCTTAAGCGCCATAATATTTGATAAAAAAGGTTTCAGATAAGAGAACCAACAAAGAATCATAAAATCCATAAAGGAAAACATAAATAGAATACACTGAACCAGTTGCAGATCTATAGGTACGAAGCACTAGTATGACTTGTAGGGTATCCTACAAGTCATACAATAGCATTGTAGTGCTAAGGTGACTGTAAAATAACATTCTTATCATAGATACAAGGCTCACGTATGACTCATAGGTTGACCTATGAGTCATATCCTTGCCTCGTAGTAAGGAACAGAATATAATTCCAAACAATACAGGTCTGATGAATCCCTTTCTACGCTTCATACTAGGCACTACTAGTCGTAGGTGTGTCTCATATGGTAAGTGTTGAGAAACCTCAGGTGATTGTTACCTCCTACAAGGGGCCACTATGACACGTAAGGTGACCTACGAATTTTAGTGGGTCCATGCAGGAGAAAACAGAGGGCACCTGGGTTGCTTGTAACCTTCCCACAAGAATTAAAATCCATTCAAATCAATAAATAAATAGCATTGAAGCAAAAGGACATCTCAAGCATACAACTAAACACATGATCACTCATATCAACACAATCAACCATTTTCCCAATTCCATTCAAGATGTACTAGAGCACAACTAATCTTAAAAATCATAAACATCAAAACAATACATAGCAATGGAGATTCAAGAGAGTGCACAACAATTCCATAAAAGTGTAGCTTGAACACGCACCAATACCCCTAAATTTTAATCCCGTCATGAACCCACAGTCAATCACTCATCCCATGACTATTGAATACATGGTAAGCATTAAAGATAACAAGGTATCATACAATCCAAAAAGGGTTCTTTCATAAATATTATCCATACTGAGGAATTAAATTGAGTATAACCACATTTTCACATTTAGAACATCAACTTTGCATGAGTAAACTAAAGGTCACAACTAATCACACCATTATCAACAAACACACCAACAATCATGACAAGTGTGCATAACTTTAATCAAGAAGTCTTACCAATTTAGAAGATAAACAAGTAGATGGAATGAGGGGAGAAAGGAGACGGTGAAAACCCTAGAAAAGTGTATTCATTGGAATACTTTCCAAAAAGTGATGTGGATGATCGGGAAAGTGATCAGAACAATGAGGGAAAAAATCTTTGCCAAAAATAGAGCAAGCTAGGGTATGAAAATGGAGAATTTGGTGTCAAAGTGATTTTGACCCATAATACAGTCAATCGGGTTGGCTTTAAGAACTATAGTTCGGGGCTATGAGACACCGACTGTGAGTCATAATGCATACTATGACTTGTAGCTCCTGGTCTTATAGTAGACCTTAGTACTTGAAAAAATCAAAATTTATACCTGGGCACTATGAACCCCACTTACGACTCGTAGAGAATCCTACAAATTGTAAAGTTAGCTCATAGTATGTGTTCCAACTTCAAGTCCTTACTGTTTCCCTCTATGAGGCATGACTACGAGTCATAGTGCGCACTATGGCTCATAGACCTTGTCGTAGAGGCTACTTGAAATGCTTTCTTCATCTCTTAAGCGCTTTTGATCTGCACCTGCAAATCACACTTAAAAAGGAACTAATGTCTAGAATAATACATCTGATACAATGTCTCAACACATCAAAACAAGCATCAAACTACTACCTAACAATTAAAATATCCAATTAAACTTAAAATAGATTAAAAAGATGAAAGATACTTGGGTTGCTTCCCAAAAAGTGTCTTGCTTAACGTCGTGGCTTGACTTGGTCATTGATGATTACTCAGACATGGTTTGAAACTCCCTTATCACTATTTCTTACATTTCTCCTTCAATCACCTTGCATGTGTTCCAATTGTTTGGAAAAAAGATAAAAATTGTCATCAAGTCGTTGGATTGCGAATGCTTGTTGGTCCACTGTATAGTTCACCCTGATGATGTCAAATTTGATTTCACGCATCATTTCTTCTTGTATGTCCATTCTTTTGATCAATTTTTGGAACATTCCTTCTATCTTAATTAATTCAAGCCTAGGGCCAAGACGCAGTGTGTTGTGCTCCAAGGATGTAACAACCTACTACTCTGATACCACCTTTGTCACGACCAAAGCCTAGGGTACAGATATGACTGGCATATCATTACACGTCCTTGGTCGCAGAAGCTATTAGAATGACAAAAGGACATAAATATAGAAAAAGGGAATTGGGACTAAGTAACTTCCATATCATAAACATTAGGACTCAATAGAGTCAAAGCTCATAGCATAGATACATAACATGTTCAACAACACCTCTACTACATAGATAAGAACGGAGGTAAGACAAAGTAACAAAGCTCACCCTCAGAGTCAATTAATAAGTTAAAAAAGAGTCTTAATACTAAGCAAGACATCATAAGTAACATCCTTAGAATGGAGGACTCACCAACAAGCTTGAAAGAAGTCGTACTAGCCATGTAGAGGTGGAAGATGATCAAGCGATACACCAGTTCTTACACTATGACATCATGTAGGAATAGAGTATGCATTATTATTTTTGAATGTACTAAGTATGTAGGATGCAATGCAACAAAAGGTAGGCATTATAGGCAAATTGCTTAATCATAAGCAATGAATAGCATACTAACAATATGGCATATATGATTGATGCTTGAAGTAAAATTTTGCTCATATAGATCATAGTATGAGTTAATGGAGTGACCATTATAGTGCAAGCCAAGGCCTACTACCCCATTGCACAGGTGCATGAGATACAATCCCCTTCATAAGGTTGATGGAGTACAAACCCCCCACCAAGGTTGACAAAGCACAAACCGCCCATCAAGATTGACAGCGTACGAACCCATTATCAAGGTTGATGGGTACCAACCCCAAGGTTACTTGGGCGTACAACCCCTCGAGCTAGGCTTGGTCATCTCCAACACTATATATAGACTCCTTTTTTATCGTAAACATACATTCCTTTTCATCATCATTTAGTCATTCAACTTACAAGACATATATTGGACCTTCCATTCTTCAAGAATCTATAAGTAGACATTTTATCAAACACTTAGAGGGTATGTAATGGTAGTGTAAAATCACGCAAATCAAGAGTGAAATCATGCTAGCAAAAAATTAGTGTAAAGCCATCGATAGATACTTGGTAACACATTCAAACAATATACATTAAGACAGTTCATCAATTCTCACAATAGATCTTAGATTCATTGTTCCAAATATAGTAAAATAGTCACAATTTCATAAATCCCAACATTATGTGTAGTGAATTCCATAATAGATAAAATCCCATGAATAAATCAACTTTAAACCATGCAATTTTGAGTAAAAGAGCTTGGGTATCATGGGTGAAAGGAACCTATGAAAGAAACCAATATACATTATCTTTGTAGATAAACTTAATGAAGATTGGAGATGGAGACTTGAAGCTTGAGAGGAAATCCTTATATTCAGAGAGGGTTTTGAGACTTCAGTTTAGGAGTAAAATATTTGGCTAAGTGTTTGAATGAGGATTGGGGAATGTTTACAATGGTATGAGGGTGAAAAATGGCTAAGTATAAGTATTTTCACATTTGGAAACAGTTAGGCCCTAGACTTAAAAGTCTTGCGCCGAAGTCAAAACTAGCCAAAAATTTAAACTAGTGTGCAAAGTTAAGGATGCCACTTTTGTATGTCCGCTTCGTCCTTCCAAGTAGCACTTTCAACATGTTGACTCCTCCAAGGACCTTAATGGAAGTGACCTCTTTGTTTCTCAACTTATTCACTTGTCTATCAAAAATCTGAACTGGAACCTCTTCATAGGACAAATTACCTTCAACAACACCCACAAAATTAAGAGGCACATTGGCATTCGGATCACCCACACATTTTCTTAACATGGACACATGAAACACCGGATGAACCAATTCCATTTATCTAGGCAATTCTAACTCATAAGCTACCTTGTCAACCCTTCTCATCACCCTATAAGGACTCACGTATCTTGGGATCAACTTGCCTTTCTTACAAAAATTGACTACACCCTTCATGGGTGACACCTTCAAGTGTACCCAATCACCAACCTTGAACTCATGATCCTTTCTCCTCACATCGCCATAAGACTTTTGATGACTTTGAGCGATCTTTGACCTTTCTCTAATCGATCTAACCTTTTCAAAGAGCCTCGATAAACTAGAGTTGGTCCTAACAAGGCCACCTCACAAAGCTCGAACCACCCCACTGGTGATCTAATGCCTACCATACAGAGTCTCAAAAGGAGTCATACCGATGCTAGAATAATAGCTATTGTTGTAGGAAAACTCAATCAATGGAAGATGATCATCCTAACTACCTTTCAGCTCCAACGCAAATGTTCTAAGCATATCCTCAAGGGTTTGGATGGTTCTTTTGGCTTGTCCATCCATTTGAGGGTGGAAGGCCGTAGAAAGCTTAAATCTAGTACTAAGACCCTTTGAAAGGACCTCCAAAAGTGTGAAGTGAATTGTGCCCCACGATCCGATATGATGGACTAAGGAACCCTATGCAACCATACTAAGTCGTGAATGTACAACCTTGCATAATCCTCAACGTTCTATGTCGTCTTAACCAGTAGAAAGTGAGTTGACACTGTCATCCTATCAACTATCACCTAAATAGAATCAAAACCCTTTCTAGTCTTGGGCAACCCAACCACAAAATCCATATTAATCACCTCTCACTTCCAAATAGGAATCTCAATGTCTTGGGTTATGCCTCCTAGCCTTTGATGTTCGACCTTGACTTGTTGACAACTATGATAACCGAAAATGAATTTGGCAATATCCCTCTTCATGCCTCCCCACCAATACACATTGCTCAAGTCTATGTACATTTTGGTGGAAGTAGGGTGGATAGAATAAAAAGAGTTATGGGCCTCAGCAAGGATCTTTTCTATCAAACCATCAACATACAGTACACAGAACATAGCTTGGTACCTAAGGGCACCATATCCCCCTTGGGAGAAAACCTCCACCTTGCCCTCTTTTACCAAGGACTTCAATTACAACAAGGAGGGATCAAGAACTTGCTTTGCTATCACCTGATCAATCAATGAAGACCTAAAACCATCAACAACAATAATACCCCCATTACCAACCTCTTCCAACCTAACTCCCAATCTAGCTAATCGGTGTGTCTCCCTAGCTATCTCCTTATCACAACCATCAACACGAGCTAGGCTATCCATAGACACTATACTAGAAGCATTTGCCACCTCATTTGCCTTACTAGGATGATAATGCACACTCATATCATAGTCCTTAATACATGCTAACCATCTCCTTTTCCTCAAGTTGAGGTCTTTTTTGATTGAAGACAAATTGAAGGCTCTTATGATCGGTGAAAACATGAACATGCACCCCATACAAGCATGATGCCAAATATTTAATGCAAACACGACAGTGGCTAACTCAATATCATGCGTAGGGTAGTTTTTTCATATACTTTGAGTTGTCTAGAAGAATAGGCTATGACCTTACCAGTTTTCATCAACACACAATCCAAGCCAACCTGAGAAGCATCACAATACATAACAAATCCCTAAAGCCTATCTAGTAGGGACACTATAAGAGCAGACACAAGCTTATCTTTTAATATTTAGGAAGTTCTATCACATTCATCGACCACACAAACTTCTTTTGAGTCCATTTTTTCATAGGGGAAGCAATAGAAGAGAACCCATTCACAAACCCTTGACAATAGCCCCCTAAGTCCAAGAAACTCCTAATATCTGATGGGGCCAATGGTATGGGCCAATTTCTAAAAATATTGGTTGTCTTAGGATCCACCTTAATATCATCCCAAAAAACCATATGTCCTAGGAAGGAAACCTCCCTCAACTAAAATTCACACTTTTCATATTTGGTGTATAGTTTTTCCACCATCAATCTTTGCAACATGAGCCTCTAAATGAGCACTATGCTCTTCCTCACCATGAGAATAGATCAAAATGTCATCAATGAAAACCACAACAAAGGAATCAAGGTAGGGTTTAAAGACCCTATTCGTTAGGTCCATATAGATGGCCGGTGCATTGATCAACCAAAAAAGACATCACCACAAATTTGTAATGCCCATACCTAGTCCAGAAGGTTGTCTTGGAAATATCATTCCCTCACCTTCAATTGATGATACCCTAACCAAAGATCAATCTTAGAGAAATGGCTAGCCCCTTGCAATTCATGATACAAATCGTCAATCCTTAGAAGAGGATACATATTATTGATGGCGACCCTATTGAGTTTTCAGTAGTCAATATCATTTCATATCATAAGGGACCTATTTTTCTTTTTCACAACAACATTGGAGCACCCCCAAAGTGATTGGCTAGGACTAACACATCCTTTCTCAAACAAGTCCATCAATTGTTTTTTAAACTTCTTTAACTCCATCTGGGACATGCAGTAAGGGGGAATAGAAATGGGTTGAGTGTCGGGGAGTACGTCTATGCCAAAGTTTACTTCCCTTTCAGGAGGAACACTGGGAAAGTCATTTGGAAAGATATCAAGAAACTCATTTACAATTTGTACTGACTCTATGGAAAGGACTTTAGACTCCACATGCCTAACCCTCACAAGAGGGTAAAGAAACCCCTTAGAGATCCACTAATGGGCTTTAATGTAAGAAATGAATCTACCCTTGACCACTACATCTTAACTCTCCCACTCAAGTATGGGTTAATTTGGTAATTGGAATTTCACCTTATAGGCTCTATAAGCAATAGAAGAATAGTATACATGCAACTAATCCATCCTAAAAATAATATCAAAATCAAGCATGTCTAACTCATCAAGATCTTTAGGCAACATTTTATGCAAGATGCAAATAGGACAACTGTTATAAATGTTTCTAGCAACAATAGATGCACCAATAGGAGTAGATACCTCATATGACTCATGCAACAACTCGTAGTCCACATGGAACTCTTTTGCAACAAAGGGGGTAAAAAAGGGAAGAGTGGCACCCGAATTAATCAATTCATAAATATTAAAGTCAAAGATTTTCAAAATACCCATAACAATATCAGGGACTTCATAAACACCTTTGCTCCCATGAAAAGCATAGAATCGGTTATGCCTTGGGGCACCATCTTGTCATCCACCTCTCCCCAATGGGACTATATTAGCACAATATGGATGAACCTCTTTTCCCTTCTTATGATTTCACGGGAAATCTATCTTTTTATACCCCATTTCCCCAAAACCATAACAAGCACCAAGTTTTTTCAAATATGGGCCACTATGACCCGTAGCATAATTTGGATACACATCAATAGGAGCCACACCCCTAACACTTTGGATCCTCAAAAGATTATTTGTAACCCTCTTATCAAATGCATAAGTAGACATTTACCCTTGATGGAACCGGCCACTTCTTTAGAATTTACCCTTAAAATGGGTCGTTTTGGCATCCTGACCCCTTCTTTTCCTGAATTTCTCCTCTTCTATTTGCTCGGCATAGGTCATCCAATTTGGAAAGTCCATGTCATTAATAAACATGGTGGATCGACATTTTTTAGTAACAAAGTCATAAACACACATACGAAATTTATTCAACCTAGATCTTGAGTAGGTCACCAAATGCAGAGCATAGTTAGAGAGTTGGCTTAAACTTCAGGGCATACTCCCTTACTCTCACAGACCCTTATCCCAAATTCATAAATTCCACCAACTTAGCTTCCCTAAGTTCAAGGAGGAAGAACCAATTAAGGAAGGCCACCTTGAATTCCTCCAAAAGCACCACATAGTTGACCCACGTTCCTCCTTCCATTGGTTGTACAATATTTGTGCTATCCCTTTGATTTGGTAGGCCTCCAACTCTGCCTTCTCCTCTATCCTCGCACACATAATGGATACATTTTGTAGACCT
>JAOTQJ010138268.1:11461-29706 GCA_025642045.1 Solanum sejunctum | reverse complement strand
TCATGAGGTCTCGTCTTCCCCTCAAATTAGGCATAATCTAGCATAGCAAAGAACAATCATTAGAAGGAATGCTTACTTCAACTCTATAGCCCTACTTAGAATATGAAGAAGGGAAAAATTTTCCTATAATGTCTCATAGCCTCCTACTCATAGTTGTGGTGCACAACACAACCATGAATAAGACTCTAATCAGTGCAGTATCTTGGACATCAAGGATCCACTAACTCCTCTTATACCACTTTTGTCACAATCCAAGCTTAGGACCTAGATGTGACAGGCGATTGGGGAACCCGAAAGCACACCAAACAAGCCTCATAGCATATCATTACACATCCTTGGTTGCAGATGTAATTAGAATGACAAACAGATATAAACTTAAATAAGGGGAATTGGTATTAAACATAACTTCCATACAGTTAATAGAGTCAAGATTCAATAGAGTCAAATCTTATAGCATAGATAGATAACATTTCCAACAACATGTCTACTATATAGATAAGTGCAGGGGCCAAGACAAAGCAACCGGGCTCACCCTCATAGTCAACATATAAGTTTAAAAAAAAGTCTTAATACATAGTAAGAGATCATAAATAATGTCCCTGTAATAGAGGACTCATCAACAAGCTCGATAGAAGTTGTACTAGCTACGTGGAGGAGGAGGAGGATCAAGCGGTACACCAGTTCCTACATAGTGATATCATTTAGGCATAGAGTATGTATTAGTACATTTGAATGTACTAAGTAAGTAGGATATAATGCAACAAGAGATAGGCATTATAGGCAAAATGTATAATCATAAGCAATGTATAGGATACTAAAAACATGGCATGTATGAATGATGCTTGAAGTAAAACCATGCTCATATAGATCATAGTACAAGTGTAAGGAATGACTATTATAGTGAAATCCAAGGCCTGCCACCTCCTTGGATAGGTGCACAAGGCACAACCCCCTTCATGAGGTTGATGGAGTACACACTCCCCGCCGAGGTTGACAGAGTACAAACCCCCCCATAAAGGTTAACAAAGTATAAACCCCCCATCAAGGTTGATGGGTACCAATTCCTAACAAGGTTACGTGGGCCTACCACCCTCTCGCTAAGTTGCCCGGGACTACAACCCCCCGAGTTAGGCTTAGTCATCCCCAACACTATATAGAGATAATATCATATATATACACACTCATTCCTTCATTGTACACATACATTTTTTGTCATCATCATTCCATCATCATTTCATCATCTTTTAGTTAATCAACTCATAAGACATACATTGGACCTTCCATTCCTAAAGAATCCATAACCGGACATTTTATCAAACAATTAGAGGGTGTGTAATGCTAGTGGAAAAATATGCAATTCAAGAGTGAAATCAAGCTAAAATCAATAAGTGTAAAGACACAAATAGATACTTGGTAGGACACTCAAAACAATATACATTAAGACCCTTCATCAATTCTCAAAATAGACATCGGATTCATAGCTCCAAATATAGTAAAACAGTCACAATTTCTAGATAAAATCCCATGAAAAAATCAACTTTAAACAAAGAAATTTTTTAGTAAATGAAATTGGGTATAATAGGTGAAAGGAACCCATGGAAGAAACCCACATACGTTAGCTTGGGAGATGGAGACTTGAAGCTTGTGAGGAAATCCTTAGATCCGGAGAGAGTTTTGAGATTTGAGTTTAAGAGTAAATTATTTGGCTAAGTGCTTGAATGAGTATTGGGTAATATTTAGAATGATATGAGGGTTAAAAATGATAAAGTAAAGTTATTTTCATGTTTGGGAACACTTATGCCCAAGACTTAACCAAAGTCAACTAGCCTAAAATTTACACTAGTGCGTGCCCTTGGCACGTCACGCCAGGGGTGTGAAAAACTCTCTTGAATCGAAATTTTGGAAAATCAAAATTGCTAATCGTTTGCTCTTAAATCGGGGTTAGACTAACTTTCCACTCAAAATGACCCCTTGAACAAGAATATGCAGTAGGACTTTCGGTATCTCACACAGATTTTGAGATATATCAAAATTACAATTTCAGGCACATCTTAGGGCACATTTTGGAGTCATTACAGATTCCCCTGTAGTACATTATTGGTATAGTAGATTGAACCAACGGTTAGAACAATTCTCTACTCTTTGGCTAGGATTATCCGCCGATGTGTTAGTGTCGGTGGCTAGGTGCTCCTAAAATGGTTAGTATGTTTGACAAATGGCAGAAAACTTTTCCATATATTCAGTGACCTCAACAAATGATTTCTAAAGAAATGACTAACAATCTCCTCCAATTAGAGCATCAAGTTGAGCTTGCTGTGTGAGTTTAATGCATGATAGAAAATCACCACTAGTTTATCATTTGGCATCTTATCTTAGGCCTTCTCCACAAATCCTTTATACTTTTCCCAATTTGCACTTAACGAACCATCAGGGACCTGCCAAAAGTTGATGATGTGATCATTTCATTGGTCCTTGTCCAATTTGTCATAGAAAGTATGTATGAGTAGTCTTTGATCCTCACTCCAGTCAATGTACACATCTTTAGGAATCCTGAACCACCACTACATTGCATCATATTGAAGGCTCAATGGAAGGACTTCTAGGGATATCGTGTCCAAGGCTAGATCACCTACTGCCATAGCTTCACTACATATCTATGATAACCTTTATGGATGGACATGAGGGTTTTTGAATGGCTGACCCTTGAATAGCATCGTACCCGTAGTGATTGAAGTAGATCACTGGTGATGAAAATTTGTTCCCTAGCCATTGCTTGGTATCTTGTACGAGATCTGTATCTTGCTGAGACAAATATGAAGCCTATGCAATTTTCCTATACAAAGATCTAACAAAACAAAAATAAAAGAAAAATATAAGAGAATTTAGAAATTAATACTTAAATTAACTATTAGTGAAATCAGGTCAAGAACCTTGATGTATTCCCCAGTAATGGTGCCATAATTTTTGATGTTCAGGAACCAATAATAAAGTGGACGTAGTCAGCAATACACATGACCATATGTTAGTGTCAAATCCACAGAGAATAAGAGCCTTAACAATAAGGATCCACTGTCAATCATTTCGAGCATCAATTACTAATATCTCTAAATGGGGGCAGGGTTTGTGATTCAATTACAAAAAAAATAATAAAAACTGCACTAATTATGGGGGAACATACTCACATTTAGGGACAACTTCAGAATTGATTTTGCCATGACTTGTTGACTCAATTACCCTAGACAACATAAATCTAATTCAGAATTCATGTAGGATGGTCACTAAGGTTCTTCTAGGCCTCTTGTGAATTTGATGGTTGAATTTCACCATGGTGTGCCAACTCACCATTACCTACTGTGCTAGTTATCTCCTCTTAGTTAGGTTTTTTTGATTATATGAGAACACATCAATTGAATCCTGTTGTCTACTTCACTTTTCCTATTCATCACTACATTGGTCGTGATTATAACAGTACGCAAGGTTGGTGTTGGCCACAACGAAACATCAATTAAAATGAAGAGAAATAAATAATACATGCAAAACCCTAATCAAATAGATATAAAAAGTCTAAGTTATCTCAATTAAATTACTCATGGTTCCCACAACACCAAGTTGTGGGTGCTTAGCTACTCATGGCTAAGGCAAATAAAATAACAATGAAAATAGATGACATAGTTGAGGGTTTAGCCAAAATAACGAAGAACAAGAACACCTCAGGTTGCATACCACAAGGTTGAATTAATAGAGAATGAGTACAATGTTATTTTTGTGATCCCTAAATATGGGTCTTGAAATAAAAAATGAAAGTATACACTAAACCCAAGAAAACCCTTACAATATTCAAGAGAGAATATTCAAAGTGTTGTACCAAATATTCAAGTCTCAATTCTACCAAAATTCTCCTTCAAAACCCCTATCATTAAGTGTTTATACTATTTACATTTTATCCTAAATATTAAATAGAAAAGACAGCTGGCATCAGGTACGTCGCATAAATATGACTCGTAGGATGACCTATGAGTCGTAATTAGGGCTGCATAATCAGCTTTTGGCATTTTGGACTTGACTTCTATGCACCAATATTACGAGTCATTGCTTGGCTATGACTCGTATGCTCCTCTTACAGTCTAGGCCTTTAGTTCTTGGTCCAAACTTTTAGCCGATTGTTTCTTCTATGATCTTACCTACACGAGTCATAGTAAGACCTACCACTTTTGGAGTGGCCTCATAAGCCTATCCTTAACTTAGTAGAATCTTGATTTTGCTTAATGTTTCATTCTTTCAGAATCATACTACAACTTGTACCTTGGATTTTATGACTCATAGGATGGCTCATATGTCCTGTGCTTTAGCAAAATCTGCAATTTTCACCCAAAATCATGCCAACCAATCTATTTAGCAATAAGATAAAAACACATAAAAACCACAAACTATTGCATTAAGACCCTGCAAAATCCCTTATTTAAGTCACTAAATGTGTTGTATTTTTATAGTACATTAGATACGGGTAGTTTCATGGCCAGTGTGACACAACACAACCCATGTGGCCTCCCATGAGGGTGATTGCGTTGATAATTCTAAGTATCCGATTACCATTTTTGACTTTTGTCAAGATAAACTTTTTTATGTGTTGGTTCACGATCAAGTATACGGTGCATGTTGTGCATCACGGACTATATACCCTTTCCCTGAGACAAAAATATTCACTTTTCAACCCATTTTATTAACGTTATTTTCATAAAATTGGTTTATTCTATAGGGCCTTTTGTGACATTCTATGCTACTTAAAGACTTCGTAATGACATACACCTTATTACCATCATTCAAATTCATTCCTCACATTTGAAAATTCTCTCAAGTCTCTATAGAAAAACTCTAGTAGGAGTTAAGCTTGGGAACCAGGGAAAGGGTCTTTCTTCACCAAATTTCTTTCTAAATTCATCTTTCTAACGAGGTATGTGGGTTTTATTCTTATTCTCTTTCAACCAAGAAGACCCAAACCCTTTTCATGTGATTTTCATGAAATTTAGCTCGCTTTTTAAATATAGGTTTTGAAGAATATGATTTATTAAATTCAATTGATGTATGGGCTATGTTTATTTATTGATTTAAAGTTAATTAAGCCCTAATATAATGAAATGCATTGAAGTTATGAAGTTATGGAAGTGCATGTGCCTTTTAAAGATTGATTTGAGCATGGATAATCTATCATATGATTTAAATGTGAATTTTACTTATGTGTCTACTTGAATTTCATAACGTATTGTCGATTTTTAGTTTTAATGTCCATTATCTATGCTAATCTCATTTCATTCATGCATATGCATACATGACTGTGGTTTTTACTAAGTTAATGAAGCAGGTCAAGACCCAACTATGTTTGCATATCTGATTTATTTCTGAGTATGATTATGATAAGAATGTGATCACATATATGTCTATGACTGTGGTTCATTTAGCAATTACGATTATTTACACCACTTTGTTTACGGGAGCATCGATTAATGTTTGAGGTGGGATGGGCCATCCCTAAGGGTCTATACTTATCTCTTAAGAAGGTGCTCCAAAATAGTTATTCCTATGCACGAAAAGTATTCATGAAGAATATTTTGTCTTTCAAGCTTATTGCACATGATTATGAAGAACTGATTTAGTCTTTAAGCCTAAGAATGCATGTAAATAGTTTGAAAGTCTTATGTCTCTTTTAGAAGGATGTCTATATATTCTGGTGGGATGATGACCTAGCACCGCTGAAATTGGAGGCAAGGTAGGCTATCCCCAAGGGTCCATACTCCTTTTTTGTGAACTATTTGCCTAACATAGGTTTATGCCCCGTGGAGAAAAGAAGAAGAAGAATGTTAAGGATCCAACTTTGGCAAGTAGGTCACCTCTTTATCCATTGTGGGGAAGATGACAGAGTTCCAAATTATAGCTCACTTGGTATAATGTCGGTTACAGTCCCATCCTTAATATACATGAAGTAATTTAGCATTCACACATCATGTAACTCATGGCATATTGATATACTATTCTCTTGTTATATGATTATTTCTATATATGTGCCCTTATTATGTAACAATGAAATGCAGGTTAAATGAGTTCATGTGCATGCCCACATACTTAGTACATTCAAACCTACTAATGCATACCTTTTTATACATGATCTAACCATGTATAGACCAAAGATTACATTCATCCACCGTACGACATATAGCTTTGATCTTTAGATATGCTTGTCGTGGTAATTCCTATCTTCCAAGGATAATCCAACTTTCCTCTACCTGTGGTGCTTAGCTTATGTTATTTTGTTTGAGGGTGAGCCTAGGACATGTGTTATACACATCCTATTGTATGATTACAGGCATTGTTGGACATCTTGTAGACCTCCTTACGTTTATGTGCTAAGTGTTATATTCAGAAAATTATGTTATTGATATGGTTATGTCACCATGGTTTCATGACTTCTATTATGGATTCATATTATGATGAGTAAGATCCTACGTCATGTATTGCCCCCATAGAATAAGTCATACTTACCCACCCCATAGAATCATGTGCTATATGCTTAGTGAATCCATGTTACTCTCTATCCCCTATGATATCCCATAGCATGAGTCCTACATTTCCACCCCTTAGAATTGTTTTTTTATTATTTATATGCATTTCCAAATCAATGAAGTATGAATGGATACTACAAGGCTTATTTGGGGACTCTTAGGTTCCCATACACCATATCACTCCTAGACCCTAGGTCCAGTTCATGATGGGTTCCCACTTGAAAGTGGGAATATTTTAACATGGATTTTATGGTCGATTTGCCTCGGACCCTAAGACAATTTGACTCCATTTAGGTTATCATTCGTCGGATGGCTAAGTCAGCTCATTTTCTACCAGTTAATAGTACTTTTGGTGCCAAAATTTATACAAGGTTGTACATCAAAGAGTCGGTGATATTGCATGTTGTGCCTAAGTCTATCATATCGGATCGCGGTATCCAATTTTCTTCTTACTTTTGGAGGTCATTCCAAAGAGGACTTTGTACAAAGGTAAACTTGAGCAACGCCTTTCATTCTTAAATCAATGGACAAGTCAAAATATGGAGTACATGTTGAGGGCTTATGTGTTGGAATTCAAAGGTAATTGAGACGACCATCTTCCACTCATTTAATTTGCTTATAATAATAGCTTTCATGCTAGAATCGATATGGCACCATTTGAGGCTTCATATGGTAACATATATAGGTCACTAATAGGGTGGCTTAAGTTGGGGGAGATGGCTTTGATTAGCCTATATTTGGTATTAGAGGCTATGGAGAAGGTGAAGTGGATTAGAGAAAGGTTGAAGACATGCCAAAGTCGCCAAAAGTATTATCTGGATGTTAGAAAGAGGGACCTTGAGTTTCATATTGGTGATTGGGTGTATGTGAAGATCTACCCTATGAAGGGTATGATGCATTTTGGCGAGAAAGGAAAGCTATATCCCCGGTATGTAAGCCCTTATTTGTTTGTTCAATGAATTGGGAATGTGGCTTATAGGATGGAGTTACCTCTAGAGTTGAGCTTTATTCACCAGTCTTCTATGTGTCTATGTTGAGAAAGTTGGTTGGTGATACTTCTACTATTATGCCTTTGGAAGGTGGTGAAGTTGAGGAGAACTTGACTTATGAGGAAGTTCCAGTAGAAATTTAAGATCGGCAAGTGAAACGTCTTTGTAACAAGGATGTGGCTTCGATTAAGGTGCTCTAGAGAAATCAAACTGTGGAGAGTTCTAGATAGGAGGTAGATTCGTACATGATGAAATAATATCCTCATCTTTTCTAATCTACTCGAGCCTAAAGTACTAGGTACTTCCTCTTCTAAGTGGTCCTAACTCTTTTGTTCTCAAGTTTCATGATATGACATGCATACATGTGCACCAAAATAATTTCTATGATGTTTTGAATAATTTGAATACATTTTAATATAAGTTTAACGACTCTATGATTTTCAAATAATAAAAATGCATTGTATCTTGTAGTTGAATGTTTAATGTCCTAATTCAAGCTTTTCAACCCTTGTTCTAGCACATTCGAGGAGTAACTTTCCCAAGGGAGTGACAATGTATGGACCCGGATATCGTATGAGTTCATTAAAGCTTGAAAATGTTAATTTTGAGAAATTTAAAAACAAGGTGACTCTTCATGAGAGTCCTCATAGTCTGTATGAGTTCACACACCCCGTGTGGAGCCTTTATAAAGTGGCTCTTAGCCTATGTACGAGTGTTAGCCCTTGAATGTAGAATTTTAAACTAAGGCACACCATACATGGACCTCTCATAGCTCATATGGCAGTTTATGGACTGTGTGGTAGGCCGTGTATTGGTCTTTGCTTGAAATCCAATGATTTTGGGAACAAGTGTGGTCACATGTCCAAGTACATGACTCATACAAAGTGGTACAGTCCGTAAGGCCTTCCGAATGGCTTCTTAAGTCAAATTTCTTTAAGTATGGAATCACTATCTCATAACTTTATCATGTAAAAAATTTCTAATGAGAAGGGTACGGGCGGTGTCACAGCTCGTTTGGCCTTTCGTAAGGATGATTTCATTGAAAATTCTAAAGTATACGATTACCATTTCTAATCTTTATTGTGTGAAATATTTTCTAAATTTTGGTTATGGACAAGTATACAGTCCATATGGTGTGTCACAAACAGTATAGTCCTCCTTGAAGCATCAACTTTTAATTTTTCAAATCATTTCATTAATTACATTTTCGTAATTATGGTTTATCAAGGGTCTTTTGTGACCTTCTATGCTACCTAAGGACTTTCAAATTACTTATACTTTATTCCTTCATTAAAAATTCATTCCTCACACTTAGATTTATATTGAACCTTCTATCTCAAGGAGCTCTTGCGAAATATAAGCTAGGGATCAAGGAAACACTCATTCTTCTTCAAATTTCTTCTTGAAATTTCCTCATTCACTAAGGTATGTTGGTTTAATTCTTGATCCCTTTCAATCAAGATGTTCCAAACTCTTTTACACTCAATTTCATGTAATTTTAGCTTACTTTAAATTTGGATTTTCAATATTATTGTTTACTAAATTAAATTGAAGTATGGGCTATGATTGTTTGACGATTTTCAAACTCTCCAAAATGTACTTTGGAAATGCCCATAATCATAATTTCCATATATCTAAATCCATTTGGGACATCTAACATCCGACTTTGTATTCTCATCAGGGGGCAAAATTGAGCTGGGAATGGGTATAAACCAGATTTTAGAGGTCTAGTAGAGAAAAATAATTATCGCTAATTTTTGATTTCTAGTGACCATCCATGCCCTAGCCGCATAATGCCAAGAGCATGGATTAGTGTGCGAATGAAGTTCACATTGGTCCACATCGCGCCTAGGGCGCAGACCAGTATATCATTTTCCTTGGTTTCTTTTTATCTCAGCCAAGGGCATTGGGGTCATATGCCCATGCCCAATTACTCGTGAGAACACCTATATATGACAATTTTTAACTCTATATCACTCAAGACCCTTGAAAAAACCTCCCCAGGAGATAACTAAATATCTCATTCAAAATTCAAGGATTTTAAGCCTAACTTTGGAACACAAGGATTCTCTTCAAGCTCTATGTTCTTTTCGAGCTCGTCTTAAGAAAAGCCAAGTTTGAGGTATATGGCTTTCATCCATTGGGTCCTTTCACCCATGGAGCACAATCTTTCTTTTTAAGAAAATTGCATGTTTTCAAGTTGTATTATCTATAGGCATCTCTTATTATCGATTATGAGTATAAATTATGTTATGGTTTTATGAAATGTTTGTTGATTATGCATAATTATCTGTTTCAAGCTTATACCATGGATTGATTTATCTATTGAAACTATGCATGTTTTTGAGCTATGAAACTATGATCTATTATAAGATTTTATGATGGATTTCAAGGTATCAAACATGATGGTTTTGCAATATTTTGGTGGGTTGAATTGCATTGAGTTTTCTCAGACGATTTCACTCTTAAATTGCATGATTTTGAACCAGTATGACAAACCCACCAAGTGTTTGATAAAATGTCAAGTCAACAATTCTCAAGTTATTGATGTTTCTATTTCATGATTTACAAGTAAAATAACTATACGATGATTAAGGGCTTTCAAGTATATATTAGATTCATCAAAAGTAGTTGTGATGTTACCCATCACAGGTTAAACCCTATTTTAAGATTTTTACCTCTTATGAGTCATTCATGCTAAAGCAAGGGTTCATGTGTGATTATGGTCTACTCTCATTTTTCAATTTAGATTCACCATTAAAGGTCAAGCATGTTTATGAGCTGCTCAAGTCATGTTCTGACAAGCTATTCATGTTATGATTAGACTTAGCACCGATAGATTGGACGTCAGCGTGCACTTTCTTCAAGGGTCCATACTAATTTTTTCAAACTATATGGAGACATAGAATTATGCTTTACCCTTTATATACTAGTGGATCCATTAAGTGCACTTTATTATGAAATTCACCCCAAAATGCGACAGGTTCTCGTAAGGGTGGTTACTTCTTCAAAATGGGACGGGCTCCTATAAGGTTAAGTTTAATTTTCCTTGGCTTGTAGACCATCTATCGATGAGGGATGATCATTGGGATTTTAAGAAATAGCTCGCTCGGTCTTACTTATGTATGTTAGGGTCTCTTCCCATACATGCATTATGTTCTACACAAGTTGAATGATTTTCAAGCATTAGCCATGCATGTCATTTTCTAATCTCACTATCTATTGCTTATTGCTATGCATTTTGACTATATTTTCTTATAACTTATTGAATTACATCCTACACATTTAGTACATTTAAATATACTAACACATATTATATGCCTACATGATATTACCATGTAGGAACTGGAGCACCACTTGATCATCCTTCATGTGGCTACTGTGATCCTTTGAAGCAAGCTTTGGTGATTCCTTAAGTCGGGTGACACAATTATACTACTCTTGCTATGTTAATACTTATTCTTGTTGAATACTTATTATTATGAGTGTAAGCCCGAAGAGTGTCTTTGCCCTAGCTCCACTCTTTGTTAGAGGTGTTCTTGGATATTAAGATGTAATTATGCTATGAGCTTAATTCTTGAAATGTTTTATGATTATCAAAGACTTCCCTTAGTCTCGCTTTACTTGTTTGTATCTCTTGTTATTATTGTTTTGCTTCTGCAGCCAAGGATATGTGATTAATATGCTAAGAGCATTGTTTGGTTCCCTTCGGGTTCCTATTTGTCATGCCATATCTAGGCCCTGGGTTTAGGTCATGGAAAAATTAGTATCAGAGCACTAGGTTGTTAATGGTCCTCGGAATGCAACATACCATGTCTATAGATGTAAGTGTAATGTTTTCTCCCTAACAAATTGCTATTCTAGATAATGTCGATTCTAAGAGAAAGACTAAGATGCACTCGAATACTCGAGGAGCCTCCCTCTAGTCAAGGTGGAGGGGTAGGCAAAGATGAGTTCTGAGATGCTACAGCAATTCTGGCTCATGCTATAACCAACTAAATAAACCAAGGGGCCCAAGCCAATCATGCTCCCACTCCGTCTTGTAGGGTGAGGGGTTTTACTATAATGAACCCACTAGAGTTCCGTGGATCCAAGATGGATGAGGATCCATAAGAGTTCATAGATGATGTTTATGAGGTGCTTTCTATCATTGGGGTCAATTCAGAGGAAAAGGCAGAGTTAGCAGCCTACCAACTCAAAGGGGTGGCTAAAAAAATTAGGTTTACCCAATGGAAGTTGGAGAAGTGGAATGATGATGCTATCACTTGGGAAAAGTTCAAAGCCGCATTTCTCAACTGGTTCTTTCCTATCGATCTTAAAAAGGATAAGATGATGGAGTTTGTGAACCTTAAGAAAGATTCCTCTAGTGTAAGGGAGTATCCCCTTCAGTTCAATCAACTCTTTAAGTATGCTCCACAATTGGTTGTTGAGCCTTGATCAAGGATGAATAAGCTTGTGTCTAGAGTGTCTAACTTTGTTAATGAAGAGTGTCGCACAGCCATAGTAGTAAGTTATATGGATTTGCCCCGCTTTATGACATATGCCAAACAAGAAGAGGGGGAAACACTTAGAAAAAGAAGAAGTGGTGAGCCTAAAAGGGCTTGATTTGAAGGTAGTTTCTAAGGTCCCAAGGGTGGCCGGTTTCCTCAAGGCCATAAGTTCTAAGGACAAGGGTCTTCCAATGCTCTTAATAAGAGATTTGCTAATGATAATCCATGATTCCAAGGTGGTAATTGAGAAATGGTAAAACCTAGATGCCCAAGTTATGAAAAGAATCATAGTGGTCTATGTTTGAGGAATTCTAATGCTTGTATTGTGTGTGGTGAGATGGGTCACAATGTTATGGCTTGTCCTCATGCTCACAAAAAGGTAGAGATGGTCGTCCACAAGGCCAAGGTGCAAATGCGGGTCAAATAGGAAATGGAGGCCAATAAGACGTGCACCAAAGCAAAATAGGTTATATGTTCTTTAAGGAGACAAAGGGTAAATGAGGTTCCCAATATAGTCACGGGTATGTTAATGGTTTTTGATTTTGATGTGTGTAGATTGATGGATCCGGGTGCCATTCTTTCTTTTATTACTCCTTTTTTTGCCAAAAAGATTCATGTTAGTCCTGAATTGTTGTGTCAATCTTATGAAGCGTTCACCCCTATTGGTGAGTCCATTGTTTCTAAGAGAGTCTATAAAAATTGTCCCATGTTCATTTTGCATAAAATCTTGCCATGTGATTTTATAGAATAAGATATGTTGGATTTTTATGTCATTCTTTTGATAGATTGGTTGCATGAATATTATGCTTCTATTGATTGTAGAACAATAAGGCTAAATTCCAATTCCCTAATGAGCTCGTCCTTGGGTAGGAAAGTCGTGATGTGGTGGTCAAGGGTAGGTTCATTTCTTGTCTTAAAGCCCAAAAATTGATTTCTAAGGGTTATCTCTATCATCTTGTGAAGGTTAGGAATGTTGAGTCCAAATTACTTCCATTTGAGTCAGTTATGGTGGTTAATAAGTTTCATGATAGCTTTCCTGATGAGCTTCTCAGAGTTCCTCCTGAAAGGGAGATTAATTTTGCTATAGCCGTCCTTACTAATATCCAATCAATGTTTGTTCCCCCTTATTGTATGTCCCTGATGGAGTTAAAGGAGTTGAAGGAGAAATTGATGGATTTGTTGGAAAAAGGTTCTATAAGGCATAGAAGTCACCTTGGGGTGTACCAGTGTTATTTATGAAAAAAAGGATGGTTCTCTTAGAATTTGCATTGATTACCAGCAACATAATATACTCACCATAAAGAACATGTACCCTCTATAAAGGATTGATAACCTTTTTTATCAACTTCTAATTTCCTAAGATTGAGCTTTTGTCCAGGTTTCACCAAGTGAAAGTGAGGGAGTGTGACATTCCCAAGATGAATTTTTGGATTAGGTATGGGCACTGTGAGTTATGGTTATGTCCTTTGGATTTACTAATGCACCAGTTATATTTATGGACCTCATAATTAGGGTCTTTAAACCCTACCTTGACTTATTTGTGGTGGTTTCTATTGATTATATCTTCATTTATTCCCATAATAAGGAGCATATACATCACTTGAGGGTGGTGTTGCAAACCTTGAGGGCGGAGAGGTTGTTTGCAAAATACGTGAATGTGTGTTTTGGTTGAAAGAGGTTGCTTATCTAGAGCATGTAGCTTCAGGTGATGGCATTAAGGTGGATCCTAAGAAAATGGACGTGATCAGAAATTGGCCTAGACCATTGACTCCATCGTACATTAGATGTTTCTTACGTTTGGCGGGTTGCTACCGGTGGTTTGTAAATAGCTGCTCTTCTATTGCTTCTCCTCTAGCTAAATTGATTAAAAATAAGGCAAAATTTGTGTGGACCAATGAGTGTGTAAATAATTTCCAATCTTTGAAAGATAAGCTTGTCTCTACTCCTATCATGGATCTATCAAAATGATTGGAAGGATTTTCTATATATTATGATGCCTCAAGAATTAGTTTTGGGTGTGTTTTGATGCAAAGTAGTAAGGTGATAGCATATGCTTCTAGACAACTTAAGGTGCATGAGAAGAATTATCCCACCCATGATCTTGAATTGGCGGTCATACTATTTTCTTTAAAAATTTAGCATCACTACTAGTATAGAGTTCATGTTGATGTGCTTACCAACCACAAGAGTCTCCAATATGTTCACCCAAAAAGAATTTAATTGGAGACAAAGGAGGTGGTTAGAGCTCCTTAAACATTATGATATGAGTGTGCATTATCACTCCCAACAAAGCTAATGTTGTGTCCAATGCTCTAAGTAGGGTGTCTACGGGTATTTTAGCTAATGTTAATAATGGTGTCAAGGAGGTGGCTAGAGAGGTTCATCAATTGGCTAGTTTGGGGGTTAGGTTGGATAAAGTTGATAATGGGTGTGTAGTGGTTGTTTATGGTTCTAAATCTTCTTTGATTGAGGAGGTGAACGAAAAGCAAGTTCCTGACCCTGCCTTGCTAGAGTTGAAGGCCTTTGTGATAGAGAGTAAATTGGAGGTTTTCACCCAAGGGGGAGATGGTGCCCTTAAGTACCATGGCAGATTGTGTGTGCCAAATGTATATGGTTTGAGGGAATTCATATTAAAAGAGGCCAATAATTCATCCTATTCCATTCACCTTGGTTCTACAAAGATATATAGAAACTTGAGGAAAGTGTATTGGTGGGGGTTATGAAGAGAGACATTGCCAAGTTCATATCAGGATGTCACAATTGCCAACATGTGAAAACCAAACATCAAAGCTCGGGTGGCATAGCCCAAGATATAGAGATTCTTATTTGAAAGTGGGAAGAAATCAACATGATTTATGTATTTGGCCTGCCTAAGACTGGGAAACATTTGACTCCAATTGGGTTATTGTGGATAGAATGACAATGTTGGTTTACTTCTAACTGGTCAAAACTACTTATGGTGCAGAATATTATGCCATGTTGTACATTCATGAGTTGGTTAGGTTCTATGGGGTGCCCTTGTCTATCATTTTGAATCATGGTGGTCAATTCACTTCTCACTTTTGGAGGTCCTTCCAAAGAGGTCTTGGTACCAAGGTTAAGCTTAGCATGGACTTTCATCCCCAAAAGGATGATCAAGCCGAGAGGACTATCCAAATTCTTGTAGATATGCTTAGAGCTTATCTTTTGGAGTTTAAAGGTAGTTGGGACGAACATCTTCCACTCATTGAGTTTGCTTACAATAATAGCTACCGCTCAAGCATTGTTATGGATCCCTTTGAATCTCTTTATGGTACATGCTGTAGATCCCCAATTGGGTGGTTTGAAGTGGGGAAAATGGCTTTTCTAGGTCTAGATTTAGTCATGGAAGCCTTGTAGAAGGTATGGTTGATTAGGTAAAGATTGAAAACATCCCAAAGTAGACAAAAAGTCCTATTTCGATGTGAGGAGAAGAGATCTTGAGTTTAAGGTTGGTGATTGTGTCTATTTGAAAGTCTCACCCATAAATGGTGTGGTTCAATTTGGCAAGAAGGGGAAGTTAAGTACAAGGTTTGTCAGTCGTTATAAAGTTTTCAGAAGAGTGAGTAAGGTTGCATGTGATTTTGAATTGCCTATGGAGATGGACTTGGTTCATTGGATCTTCCATGTGTCCATGTTGAGAAAGTGTGTGGGTGACCCAAGTCCCATATTGCCCTTGGATGTTGTGGGTGTTGTAGGAAATACTTTGACTTATGAGGAGGTCCCAGTGATAATTTTGAAGAGGTTGACAAAAAAAGATGTAGCATCCGTCAAGGTCCTTTGGAGGAACCAACAAGTTGAAAGTGCCACATGAGAAGCCGAGGCATACATGAGAAAGCAATACCCATATCTCTTCTACTCTACTCAAGCAAAAGGTACTGATTTGAGTACCCTATGTGATTTCAAGTCTTAAGTTTGAACCTATAGGCCATTTTGAATGCATTCAAGTTTATGCTTACAAGTTTATGGAGATTTTGACATTAATGTTGAGATTTTTGAAAATGATGTTTAAATACATTTTTGCATACATGTCTAGCTGAAATCTTTATGATTAATCTTCTTATGCAGGTTTCTTTGACATGCGAGGACAAATGTTCCCAAGGGGAGATATTGAAATGCCCTAAAAATGTGCTTCATAAATTCCCCTAATCATTATTTCCATATGTATCAAATTTAGTACATGATATCAAAAATTCTACTTCATATTCTCGATCAGCAGGTAAAATTGATTGGCAAATGTATATAAACCAAATTTTAGAGAGCCCATAATGAAAAATAATTTTCGCTAATTTTTGATTTCCAGTGGCCACCTCGCCCTAGCGACGATGCAGTAAGGGCGTTGATTTGTGTTGGAATGAAGTTCGCATCTTGTTTGCGACATGCCAAGGGTGCGAAATAGTGTATCATTTACCTTGGTTTTTTTCTATCTCCTCCAAGGGTATTAGGGTCATAGCCTCATGGCAACTTATGTGTGAAAACACCTATACATAGCCATTTTTAAACTCTTATTCAAAATTCAAGGATTTCAATCCTAACTTTGAAACTCAAGGATTCTCTTCAAGCTCATCTCAAGAAAACTCAAGTTTGAGATATGTGGTTTTCATCCATTAGGTCCTTTCACCCATGGAGCCTAATTATCCTTTTTATAAAAAAGGCATGTGTTTACGTTATATTATCCATGGGTATATCTTATTATAGATTATGAGTATAAATTATTGTCACAATCCAAGCCTAGGGACTAGATATGACACATCGCATAGGGAACCCAAAGGGACCCCAAGCAAGCATCTTAACATATCGTTACACATCCTTTGTCACGAAAGCAGTAACATACCAATTAAAACTTAGTAAACTAAGGATAAATAAGGATAAGGGACATGTTTCATATCATAAAGTATCAAATGTGTTAGGAGAGTCAAGTCTCATAGCAACACTACATAACATGTCCAATAACAGCTCTAACATAGAACTTAACGAGGGCCAAGGCAAACAATTGGGCTCACCCTCATAGTCAAGTATACAATAAGGAAAGGAGAGTCCATACATTGCATAAATTAAGAGAAGAATCCCCTCAAAGTTGATGACGCACCAACTTGCTTTGAGTGATATTGCACTAGCCACGTGGAGGAGGAGAAGGATCAAGCGGGGCTTCGATTCTCCTACATGGTAACATCATGTAGGCATAGTGTATGCATTAGTACATTTGAATATAATAAGTAAGTAGGATGCAATGCAACAACAAATAGGCATTATAACCAGTATGCATAATTAGGCAATAGGTGAACATATAACAATATGACATGCATGAATGATACTTGAAGTAACAACGCTTATATATGGAACATATTACATTAGTATGAACAGACCATCATCATAAACCAAACAACTTAGCACTTAGAATCTAAGGTAGACCACCCTTAGTAGTGATTGAGGCATCAACCCCTCAGATGATTGACGGCTCACCACCCCTATTAGAGATGATTGAGATATCAACCCCTCAATTGGTTTATGGCTTACCACCTCTATCTGAAATGATTATGGTATCAACCTCTTATTATGTTGATGGTTTACCAACCCCATCCGATTGAGGTACAAACCTCTCAATTGGTTAATGGTTTACCACCCCTAGCCGGGGTGATTAAGGCATCACCCCTCAATTACCTATGGTCAACACACAATACAATTGACACTTCTCGTGGAATCACCACATAAATAAGAACCTTTCATTATCTTAAAGTCACTTAACTGATATTCCAAGCGTTAAGCCTTCCACAACTCAAGATACATTAACCGGACATATTATCAAACACCTGTTAGGTGTGCAATGTTGGTGTAAAACCATGTAATTCAATAGTGAAATCATGCAAGAAAACTTAATGTGAAACCACCCACCAACACTTGGTAATACCTTTATGCAATTACATCAAAAACCTTCATCAAATCTCAAGATAGATCCAAGATTCATAGCTCAAAAAATGCTTAAACAGTAATACCATTATGAAACCCCAATTTAGTTCATAGCCACAGTCATAGTAAGTAAGACCCCTATGTAAATCAACCTGGAAAAAAACATCTTATGTAAAAAGAAAGCTTGGGAAGCATAGGTAAAAGGACCCAATGGTTGAAACCCATATACCTTGACTTTGGAGAATTCTTGATGAAGGTCAAAAATGGAGACTTGAAGCTTTACTAAA
>JAOTQJ010138248.1:26669-40304 GCA_025642045.1 Solanum sejunctum | reverse complement strand
CTCCCTACTATGTGAATAGATCAAATTATCATCAATGTAGACCACAACAAAGGAATCAAATTAGGGTTTGAAGACCCGGTTCATTAGGTTCATGAAGATGGCCGATTCATTGGTCAACCCAAAGGATATCACCACAAATTCATAATGCCCATATCTAGTCCAAAATGCGGACTGACACCCATCGTCGACAAGGCTCGCAAGAACCAGCTGGCAAGCATGCAATTTCTATGAACATTATAAGGGGTTTACACATTCAACATGCTTTTAGGAAAGTAGACATAATAACAAGAAAAAAAGAAAATACATATGACTAGGTCATTTTAAAGTACGAGACATGGCTACACTTTACTTTACATAATCTACAAAGCCTCTAGATAAGGAATACTATCTGATCGATAGGCCCTGCCTCATGACTAACTACTATACAATATATAAATATAAGCTCTAGACACACAAAACCCCGAAACAACCTAGAGCTTAGTAACAACGGTTGGATATCTTATACTCCTACTGGGGTGATGTACTAGTTCCTGTACCTGCAGAATGAAATCTAGGTGCCCTGTAAGTGACATTAGTCTGAGATAATATATTGAATTTATAAGGCAGGAAGTAGTATACATGAAATAAGAATTCAAATGAAATAATACATTGGTGTACAGATAAGAGACCACCTTTAGTCATATTGTAGAATCATGTACTTTATGTCCTTTTTGTTACTTTACCTTTCTTTCCATTGTAATTTGTGCATAGTGTATAATAGAAATGACTAGCTAATCAGTGGTAAATCAATATTTGTATTGACCCATGCTAGGCTTTCCTTTCACCCCTATTATACATCCTATAATATGGGATCGGCCTATGCTAGGTGATTCTTCCACCTCAGGGATACCACCAATCAATATGCAGCTTTACTTTACCTTTTACTTACTTTTGACATGTTTCTTTTGGTGGTCATAAAATTTGAGCTATAGGACGATAGATATAACATGTGACATGTAAATAACCATGCAAGATAACAACACCAATGAAAAGAGTAGGTTACACAACTATTCAGCAAAAGAGGTGAAACAACACATGAACTCTATTCAGCAAAAGAAAAAAGCAAACTCATGTACTTGGTATCCAAAGTATGCATGCAGATTTTTTGATAATTGCTATGTATGGGAACACATGAACATGTTAAAGAGTGGGACATGTTTATTAGTTATGTTGGAATTTGTAAGTATCTCTATGTGCCAAGGAAGAAGCAAGATTTCATGCCAAATATTACAAAATTGTGTAGCCTTACATACCTCGCTATACCACCTCATTATTACCTCAAAGTAACATCCTTTTCCCCCAAGTATTTATCTACAATATATTAAGTGATAAAACTAGCATTAGCAGCTAACAAACACATCTTGGCAGTCCTATCACATCAAAAATACGCTCAGGCAACTCGTTTGTGATTATCAACCCAAGAGTATTCTTTCAACCTCTCCACCTCTAATTGTATTTTTCATATATATTCTTATATACATGTTATATCTAGCTTACTTTAGTCCCATAAATGGCTTACAACAACTCACAAAGTACAACTCGTAACAACTTTACAAAACACATTATTAGGTAGCATAACGTTACATCCTTTCCCCATATTTTGACATAAACAATCCCAAATCTATTCTATCTACAACCAAACTTTTCTCAACATATTTACACATAAACACTGTGCTAAAAGAGTTCCAAAACAGTCCCAAAATAGATGTAGTATGTGCGACAATAATTTTCAATTATCAACCCACAAGTTCTTACTAAAAGCACAATTAAGATATCATGAGAGAACTCATTTGTAAGGAAAGAAAAATGGTGCAGCAACCTTGTTGTATCATCCTCAACTAAACCTCATTAAAAAATTTAACCTCCCTTCATCATCAATCCAACCAAGAAGACAAAAGTCTCTTAATAAATAATGAAAGTGGCCAGTAACTATTGGAACACATGCTGTCCAATATTTCACACTAGCACAACCAACCTACTTCTCTTGTTTTTCATGGAACAATTGCACTAAACCCATAGTTATTCTTACTTACCTTAACCTCGAAGGAGTAAGCCTTCTTTATGAACCCTAAAGTTTATTGTGGCTGCTTTGTAAAGGCAAGAGAGAGTAAGGAGAAAAACTTTGAAAAAGCTGTTTTTTTGTCTATGTTAGAATGACTAGAAGTTGCTGATTTTTAGCCCCTTTTATAGTGACACTATTGGCCTACATTCCCTTTTAATTTAAGCCACATTTTAGCAAGGTAGTGATGCACCTACTTGGCCCTTTCACTTGGGCCTTATTGGCCTCCAATTTGGTGGGCCTGACTACCCATTTTCTCTTTTCCCCTTACTTAGTTTGGACCCAAATGATCAAGTGAGTTGTGAATGTACTTGGGCCCTTTTAATATTCATCTTTGGCTGAAATTATTGTCCCTTTATAATGCTAAACCATGGGATAAAATTACACCCTTAACTTCAGCTTTATACATTATTGAACCTGGATAGATTTGGTGTTGGGACTTGTTTCTGTCTACCTAGCCTACTTAAGCTAAGCATGTAGGGGACTCACCTACTAGATTCCAAAGTCCCACAAGCACGTCACTTTGTTCATTTTTTTTAAGAATGTGATCTCCTCAATTTGACATAAATCTTATATAAATTTTCTCATCTTAAGTGTTAAACGTACATATAGCCCTCTAATCTGAAATTTCAAGTACTTTTAAAAATAGGCGTTGATTTGACTAAGCCATATCATGTTCCATATGCATAGGACTATTACATGTAAGATGTGGGGTGTTACATCAAACTTTTTAGAGCACAATAAGTATTCAAACACACATGCCTATTAATACCCCAACTCTGCATCTTGGACTTCCTCTTTAGCTTAAAAAAAATAAGAGTACTTAGTTCTTATTGTTTCCTCAACCTCCCATATGTTATCTCTTCTACTTGCTAGTTCCTCCAAATTACATTTATTGAAGTTATTTCCTCATTCAATAGCTTCTTGACTATTTAGAATAGCAATAGGTACCTCTTTATAGGTGAGATCTTCTGTAACCTGCACATCGCAAATAATAGGAGTGATACGAGATGGGTCACCTATGCATTTTTAAAGAATTGAGATATGAAAAACTGGATAAACCATTGAAATCTCTTGGCGTAGCTCTAGTTTATATACAACCTGCCCAAACCTCTTAATTATTTTATATGGCTCTATGTAACATGGTCTTAGTTTTCCCTTCTTACTAATGAGTTAAACTTCTAAAATGAGCGAGGCAACCCTGTAACAGAATCCATATTAATCATATCCTACTTCCATGTTAGAAACTCTATACATTACATATAACCTCCCAGTTTTTGTTGCTACACTTTAACATGTTGGCAATTTGGACATTAAGCCACAAATTTTGCAACGTCCTTTTTCATGCCTCCCCCCCAAAATATTCCCTTTAGGTCATGATACATCTTAGTTGATCCCAGATGGATGCAATATCTTAAATAATGGGCTTCTTTCATTATCCTCCTTCTTAGCCCATTAATATCAGACTCACATAATCTATTTTTACAATAAATTACTCTATTTGGCACAAGTTCAAAGCTCCTCATGGTACCCTGACTCACCATTTCCTTAAGTCGTCATAGAACAGGATCCTTAAATTTCTTTGCTATTACCTACATTACCAATGAAGACTTTGGATGATTATGCACAACAACCCATTCCCTTAGAATTTTAAGAAGGCAAACTCCCAAACTGGTAGTTGACATAGATCCCTAGCCACTCCTTGACTTACCATGGTTAAATCACTAATATTATTGATTGTCTTATGACTCAAAGCATCGGCTACCATATTTGCTTTCCTTAGATGGTATAGTATATTAACATTGTAATACTTTATTAGCTTTAGCTATCTCCACTACCTTAAAGTTAGGTCTGTCTGCTTAAAGATATACTGCAGGCTCTTATGATTAGTATATATATCAACATAGACCCCATACAAGTGGCACTATATTTTTAAAGCAAATACAACCGCTGCTAGCTCAAGGTCATGTGTTGGGTAGATTTTCTCATGTGGTCGAAGTTGTCTCGAGCCATAAGCAATTACCTTACCATTTTGTGTAACTATACAACCTACGTTAACTCCTGAAGCATCATAAAACACTGCATACTCTTCTATGCCTTCTGGAAACACTAGCTTAGGTGTAGAAGTTAGCCTGCATTTCAACTCTTGGAAGCTCCTTTCACATGCATCATTCCATTGTAACTTGGTCACCTTATGTATCAACTTAGTTAGAGGTGTAGAAATAGAAAACAAAACCCTCAAGAAAACTTTTTGTAATAACCTACCAACCCTAAGAAGCTTCGAACTTTCGTGGGTACTGTTGGCCTTGGCCAATCTTTCACAGCCTATATCTTCTGTGAATCAACCCTTTTTCCTTCATCAGATACAATATAACCCAAGAATACCACTGATTTTAACAAAAATTCATATTTGGAAAACTTGGCGTACAATTGTCGATCACGAAGAACTTGTAATACCTGTCGTAAGTAATTTGCATTATCCTTTTCCATTCTTGAATACACCAAAATATCATCTATAAATACTATCATGAACACATCCAAGAATGGCTTGAGTACCCTATTCATCAAATCCATAAAAATTGTCGGTGCATTTGTTAGCCCAAATGACATAACAAGAAATTCAAAGTGACTATAGTGTGTCCTAAAACCTGTCTTGGGTATATCTTTCTCCTTCACCTCACTTGGTGATAACCTGACCTCAAATTAAGTTTTGAAAAGTATTTGGCACCCTATAATTGATCAAATAAATCATCAATCCTGGGGAGGGGATATTTGTTCTTAATTGTCACCCTATTCAATTATCGATAGTAGATACACATTCTCAAGGTGCCATCCTTTTTATGTGCAAATAACACTAGCACCCTAAGGGGACACACTAGGTCTTACAAAACCCTTTTCCAGCAAGTCTTTTAATTGTTCCATTAATTCACATAACTCTGTTGGGGCCATTCTATATGGAGTGATAGAAATAGGTTAAATGTCTGAAAGTAAGTTAATATCAAAATCTACTTCTTGTTCTAGAGGTAAACCTATAAGCTCTTCTGGAAACACAGCAACAATTTTATTCACTATTGGATCTGATTGAAGAGTTAGTGATTTCGTCTCTATATCCCTAACTGTAACTAGATGACATATATATCCCTTAGATATCATCTTTATTTCCTTAAAATAAGAGATAAACTTCCCCTTTGGCACCACAGCATTGCCTTCCCATTCGAGAATTACCTCATTTGGAAAGTGGAAGTATACTCTCTCAATTCGGCAATCTACAGTGGCATAGCAGGAAGCTAACTAATCCAAGCCCATTATAACATCAAATTTTATCATTTCTAGCTCAATAAGGTTAGCCAATAAGTAATGTTCACAAATAGTTACTACATAGTTGCAATAGATTCTTCTAGCTATAATAAATTCACCGATTGGTATAGACACTTCAAATGATTTGTTCAATAATTTGGGTGCTCTCTTAAGCTTCTAAAAATTAGTGGAGTCATGTATGATAATGTAGAACCAGAGTCAATCAATGGATATACATTATGTGAAAAGATGGACAATGTACCTGTAACTACATTAGGTAAAGCTTTAAAATTTTGCTGACTCCTTAGAGCATACGTGAGATTTTGGACTTCACTAGAGCTAGTTGCCCCTCTAAAACCTCTACCATGACCTGTAGGTGCTTGCTGACCCCACCTAATAGAGGAACTGATGATGAAAATGCAACTGCTGACCTAGTATGTTATGCTATATCATCCATGTGTATCCTTGAATAATCTATCCTTATATGCCCTTGTGTACCACAAGGATAATAAGAATCTATCCTGATGCGATATGTACCAAAATGACTGCTCTCACATTGTTTGCAAGGCTTCCTAGGAGGCATTTGTTGGCTTACCAAATATCTTATTGTCCGTGCACCTTAACATTCACTTCTTTGACCAAGCTAATTACTTCTAAAACCTTGATGCTGTGGTGGAGCACTAGTTTTAGGATAGGAGGATGATGGCCTAGGTGGTCAGAAAACTTGGGCCTAACTCACCTTGGGATGGTGCAAACTGCACCGTCGATCTAGCCCTCTTGGACTACCCCTTTTATAACTTATCTATCCTTGTTTGCCTCTGATCCACTAGTTTTTCTGCAAAAGCTTGCATCCTTGCTGTATCCGTGTCTTTATTCAAAGAAGCAATGGTATAGTCTCTAACCTAGTACGAATCCAACCTATCTACATACCGATGAACTCTATCTGCCATAGTAGCAATTACATTAGGAGCATACCAGGCTAGGGAATTGAATTAAGGCTATACTCCCTGACACTCATATTCCTTTGGTGGAGATTCATAAACTGATCTGCACGGGCCTCTCAAATCTCTAATGGAAAATAATTGTCAAGAAATGCCTTTTTGAACTCATTCCAAGTAGTTGGAGGTACATTTATACCCTTAGATTGATTCCAAGATTCATACCACAATATAGCCACACCTTTCAATCTATAAGTTGCTAGATCAACAACTTCTGTACCACTCATATGCATTGGATCAGGTCAATGAAGTCCTGTGAATCTTCATTAGGATCTAATCCGACGAATGATGAAAGGTCTAGATTAAGAAAATCACGTATCAGAGTGTTAGCTACCCTATCTACCCCACTAATATCCACACTAGGCCTTTTTGCCTTAGACCTTGACCAACAACTATACAAGTCAATAACTAGACAACATTCCTCAAATTTTGCTCAGTAGCATTAATAGGAGGCTTTTGAGCTATTGCTGCCCTCCTTAGCTCTTTTGGAGGTGGAGGAATCGGGGAACTCTGTGATACAGACTTGTCTAGAACCTCACTTTGACTAGGTCTAGCTCGTAATTGGTGGTCCCTTCTCCAAAATCTATTTGCTTACCTGTACTTCTTCTCCTTATTACAGTCATCTTTGGCTTGATATAAAATAAACAATTTAGGGATTAGATATAATCCACCTACAATAATAGCTCTATAGCAGTATCTAGGCAATGAAATAAAAGAGGCAACTCCTAAATGTCCTATAGACTCATGTTTATAAATATGGTGCACAACACATCAATAAACAAGACTATACATAGTCATAACTTTGTAGACTCCGTAGGACGACCCACTTTGATACTACTTTTGTCACACCCAAAGACCCATTAAGGCATATTGGCATCCATTGTTGACAAAGCTCAAGAGAACCCGCCTATAATTATGCACTTTCTATGAACATTATAATGGGTTTCCACATTCAACATACTTTCAAGAAAGTAGACAGTAATAACAAGCCAAAAGGAAATACATATGACTAGGCCGTTGGAGCCATCATATATAATGTATAAGACATGATGTCATGCCTCTAAATCTACAAGGACAGACAGGCACTCAGCACCCTCAAGACCCCAGAGAACTAACATATAACCTGTGCTCACTATGCATATGATTATAACAACTAAACATCACTGAAAGTTCATGTAAACTCTGGAGATAAGAGATCAAATGGGTACCAAAACATACATACTAGGCATAACCATTGAGACCCCAACTATTTAGAGACAAGATACAGCTGAAAAATATATACAATAAGTCCACAAAACCTCTATAAGATAACATAGGTCGAGATAGACCCTGCCTTACTTTGAACTATTATAAAATACCAAAATACATGTACTAAAGACTCAGTAAAACCCTGGATCATCTTGGAGCTCACCAAAAGCAGCTGAGTGTCGGGTACATCTACATTAGAGCTCTACTAGCTAGAGTACCAGCACCTATAACATGAATTGCAGCATCCCCCAAGAGGGACATCAGTACAAAATAATGTAATCAATATGTAAAGCAATAGCATATGTAAATTGAGAATTCAAGTGAAGTCAAGTAGCAAGATATAAATGCACAAATCATAGTAAAGACCACCTTTGTTGTACTTGTGGGACCATGTGCATTACATTCTTTACTTTACTTTTTAATGCTTTACCATTCCTTTAGACATGTAATACAAATGACCAACTAATCAGTGGTAAAAGATGATGACCCATGCTAGTCATTTTAAACCCTAGGATGTTGTACTCATACCTGTACAAATTGGGATCGACCCATGATAGGCTTTCGCCCCTTGGCAGCCATCCTCATAACACAAGTAAGATCAACCCATGCTAGTCTCATGCCCCTGGGCTTCCACCCACATTATATACAGTGTTCAAAATATTCTTTAATACATCGATATTGTTACTTTGATCATCATGATAATCTTTAAGACTCGAGCTATTTACTAGTAACATAAAATAGGATAATAGTCTCTTAAGGTAGTACAACAATATAGGACACAAGTGTGATATTCGCATACTACTTATTTTAAATGACATAATTCGCTTCAAGAACAAAAGTAGACTCATCATGCTAGTTCTTAGAAGAAAAATCTATAGGTACAATAATAAACAACACTGCAACTATTGGAATAGCATTTGAGAAGTGTACTAGTTGATTTCATGCCAAAGAATATGAAATTGGATAGCTTTACATACCTTGTTGTATAACCTTGTTATTACCTTGAAGTAACCCTTTTTCATTCCAAGTGTTTATCGACAATATAATGGGTGATAAACGAGCATTAGTAGCATGGACTAAGCTTTTGCTTTTTACCAAATCTCATTACCCCTTTCATTAGCGACACCTTCAAAAACAACCAATCTCCAATGGAAAGTTATAGTCCTTTTCTTCTAGCATCTACAAAGAATTTTTATCAAGTTTAAGCTATTTCTAATCATTGTTTTATTATCTTAACCTTCTCCATAGCTTGATGAACAAGATCTGGCCCAAATAAGGCCATTTCACTTGCTTTAAACCAACCAATTGGCCCACACTTTTTTCTGTACAAGGCTTCATAAGGTGCCATTTTGATACTCAATTGGTAGCTATTGTTGTAAGCAAATTTAATAAGTGGCAAATGGTCATCCCAGATACCTTTGAAGTCTAACACGCAAGCTCGAAGCATATCTCAAGTGTTTACATTGTTAATTCTGCTTAACAATCCATTTGAGGGTGAAAGGTTGTAATTACATTCACTTGTATCCCCAAACTTTTCTGAATAACTTCCAAACATTTATAGTGAATTAATCTCCCCTATCAGATATAATGGAGATTGGTACTCTGTGCAGACGAACTATCTCTTTAATGTACAATCTTGCATACTCTTCAACTGTATAAGTAGTTTTGACCAGCAAAAAGTGCACTAATTTGGTTAGTCTATCAACAACAACCCATATGGAGTCAAACTTTTGAAATTAGCGAGGTAATCTAGTAACAAAATCTATGTTGATCATGTCCCACTTCCAAATTGGAAGTTCTATATGCTGCATATAACCTCTCGACCTTTGGTGTTCTACTTTAACTTGTTGATAGTTTAGGCATTGAGCCACGAATTCTGCAATGTCCTTCTTCATTTGCCCCACTAATATACTTTCTTCAAGTCATGATGCATTTTTGTTGAGCCCGAATGGATTGAACATCTTGAATGATGTGCTTCTGGCCTAATTATTCTTTTTAGCCCATCTACATCAGGTATGCATAACCTATTTTGACATCAAAGTACTCCTTCTTTTGTGAGCTCAAATGCTTTTGCCATACCTTATTGTACATTCTCCTTAAGTTGTAACAAAATAGGGTCTATGTACTACTTCTCTTTAACTTCCGCTATCAACGAGGATTCTACTGCATTTTGCACAATAATGCCTTTGTCTGGAGATTCAAGAAAGCAACCTCCTAGGCTAGCTGATTGATGTAGATCTTGTCTAATTATGAACTGGTCAAAAGTGGTTCCCATTGTTTTACAGCTAAAGCATCCTCCACTATATTTGCCTTTCCAGGGTGATACAAAATATCAATATCACAATCTTTTAATAACTCAAGCAACCTTTGTTACATTAGATTCAGATTTTTTTGCTTAAAGATGTATTGTAGACTCTTGTGATCAGTATATATGTCAACATGAACTCCATATAAATAGTGGCGCCATATCTTTAGGGCAAATATAACTATTGCTAGCTTCAAATCATGGGTTGGATAGTTTTCTCATGTGAACGCAACTGCCTTGAGGCATAAGCTATTACTTTACCATGCTAAATCAAAACACATCCTAAGAACACTCTTGAAGCATAACAATACACTGCATAACCTTTTGTTCCTTCAGGAAGTACCAATGCAGGTGTCGCTGTCAATTTACTTTTTAGCTTTTAGAAGCTGCTTTCACAAGGATCACTCTATTGGAACTTGTCTACCTTATGCATTAGCTGAGTTTACGGTGCAAAAATAGAAGAAAATCCTTTAACAGACCTGCTATAGTAACCTACCAACCCAAGGAAACTATGAACCTTCGTAGGTGTTATAGGTCTTGGCTAGTTCTTCACAGCCTCTACGTTTTGGGTATCAACCTTTATTCCTTCATCAAAACTCACACTTAGAAAACTTTTCATATAACTTACGATCACGAAGAATTTGTCATACTTGTCGCAGATGATTAGCATGATCCTCTTCTACTCTTGAAGACACCAAAATGTCATCTATGAATACTATCACGAGCTCATCAAAAAATTCCTTGAACACCATATCCATCAAATCCATAAAAATGTGCATTTGATAGCCTAAATGACATGACTAAGAACTCAAAATGGCCATACCATATTTGAAAAGTTGTCTTAGGTATATCTTGATTTCTAACTCTCACTTGGTGATAACTTGACCTCAAATCAATCTTTGAAAAACACTTTGCACCTTGTAACTGATCAAATAAATCATCAATTCTAAGGAGGGGATATTTCTTCTTTATTGTCACCTTATTTAACTGTCGATAGTCAATATAGATCCTCAATGAGCCATCTTTCCTGTGTACAAATAAAACTTGTGCTCCCTAAGGGGACACACTAGGTATTATAAATCCCTTCTCTAGCAAATGTTTTAATTGCTCCTTTTAACTCCCATAATTCTGCCAGAGCCATTCTGTATAGGGGAATGGATATAGGTTGTGTATCTAGAAGTAGATCAACACAAAACTCAACTTCTTGTTCAGGAGGTAAACCTGGAAGATCTTCAGAAAATATATCTAAAAATTCATTCACCACGGAATAGATTGAACGGTTGGGAGATCTACATCTATATCTTTCACCCTCACTAAATGGCATATGTAACCTTGAGACACCATCTTCCTTGCCTTAAAAAATGAAATAACCTACCTCTTGGCACACCAATATTACCTTTCCATTCAAAGACTGCCTCATTTGGAAAATAGAACTGCACCATCTTAGTTCATCAATCCACCATGACATAAAGAGAAGCCAACCAATCCATACCTATTCTAACATCAAAATCTACCATTTCTAGCTCGACAAGGTTAGCCAATGTGTCATGATCACAAATTATTAATATGCAATATTGATAGACCTTTCTAGCTATAATAGACTCACCAATTAGCTTAGATACTTCAAATGGTTTAATCAATAATTTAGGTACTCTTTGGAACTACCCAACAATTAATGGAGTAACATATGGTATAGTAGATCCTGGGTCAATTTATTCATATAAAATATGTGAAAAGATGGACAATGTACCTATACCCACATCCGGGGATGCCTCCAAATTTTGCCGATCTCCTAGAGCATATATGCAATTTTGAGCTCCGCTAGAACTAGAAGCCCCTCTAACAGCTCTACTATGACATGCAAACAATTATGGACCCCTACCTAAGGAAGGTACTATTGATGATGATACAGTAACTGAACCTGTAGGTGTGACCATTACTACTCGTATCCCATTGAGGGCAATTTCTCATCATATGACCTTGTGTACCACACCAAAAACAAACACCTATCCCAAATCTGCATGCACCTAGGTGAGTCCTCTTACATTGCTTACAAGGCTATCGAGGAGGTCTTGATTGGTTCATACTTCCTTGCTCTTGGTGCTCTGCTGGTCGTGAACATTAGCTTTCACCTTATTGTCCAAATTGACTTCCCTGAGACCCTTGATATTGAGATGGAGCACTAGCTATAGAATAAGAAAATGGTGGCCTAGGTGGTCTATTAGAAAATCGAGGCCTAAACTCACCTTGGGATGGTGTAAACTACAACGTAACTCTAGCCCTCTTATACTGTGATCTTTCCAACTTTGGGTCCTCCTATGTTGCCTTCGATCCTCCAACTTTTGTGCAAAATCTTGCATACTTGTTATATTCATATCTTTTTTCAAAGACACAATGGTGCAATCTCTAACCAGGTAGGGATCTAATCTATACACGTATCTATGCACTTGATCCTCCATAGTAGCAACCACATTAGGAGCATACCTTCCCAAGGAATTAAATTGAAGACTATACTCTCTCACACTCATACCTTCTTGGTGAAGATTTAAGAATTGATTTAGACGGGCCTCTCGAATCTCCAATGGCAGATAGTGGTCAAGAAATACCTTTTTGAACTCTTTACAAACACCTGGAGGTGCATTTGTACCCCTGGATTGCTTCCAAGTCTATAACACAATACAGCCACCCCTTTTAATCTATATGTTGCTAGCTTAACAACTTCTATCCCGCTTATATGCATAACATCCAAGGTCCGTAGGATTTGGTCAACAAAGTGTTGTGGATCTTCTTTAGGATTTGACCTAATGAATGAAGGAGGATCCAAATTAAGGAATTCATGTATCCATGTGCTAGCTGCCCTATCTGTACCACTGGTCCTAAAATCGAACCTTCTTGCTTTTGACCTTGACTAGCAACTATACGAGTCAATAAGTGGACCGCATTCCTTAAATCTTTCTTAGTGGCATTAATAGGAGGCTCTAGAGGTGTTGCTTCCCTCGTTAGATCTTATGGAGGTGGAGGAGTCAGGAAAATCTATGATAAAGACTCATCTGGAGTCACACTTTAATTAGGTCTAGCTCATGATTGGCTGGTCCCTTCTCCAAAATCTATCTTCTTACCTGCTCTTCTTCTCCTTGTAACAAACATCTTATGTGATATATAAACACAAACAATTTAGGAGTTAGATATGATCCACCCACGATAAGGGCTTTATGGCACGATCTAGGAAATAAAATAAAAGAGGCAACTCCTAAATGTCCTATAACTTCATGTTTATAGATGTGGTGCAAAACACACCCATAAGCAAGACTCTACATAGACACGACTTTATAAACCCCCTAGGATGACCCACACTAATACAACTTTTGTCACACCTCTAAATCTATAAGGACGGATAGGCACTCAGCAACCTCAAGACCCGGGAGAACTAACATATAACTTGTGCTCACTATGCATATGATTATAACAACTAAACATTGGGGAAAGTTCATGCAAACTATGGAGATAAGAGATCAAAAGGGTAACACCAAAACTTACATACCATATTTGGCAATTGAGGCCCCAGATATTTAGAGACAAGATACAATTGAGTTATATATAATAAGTCCACAAAGCCACTACAAGATAATAAAGGTTGGGATAGGCCCCGCCTTACTTTGAACTATTATAAAATACCAAAACACATGTAC
>JAOTQJ010138248.1:14583-26569 GCA_025642045.1 Solanum sejunctum | reverse complement strand
TACAGCATGAATTGCAGCATCCGCCAAGAGGGACGTCAGTATGAAATAATGTACTAAGTATGTAAGGCAATAGCATATGTAAAATGAGAATATAAGTTAAAATCAAATTACAAGATATAAATGCACAAATCATAGTAAATACCACCTTTGTTGTACTTATGGGACCATGTACATAACATTCTTTGCTTTACTTTTTAGTGCTTTACCATTCCTTTAGGCATGTAATACAAATGACCAGCTGATCAATGGTAAAACTGGATGACCCATGCTAGGCATTTTAACCCCTAGGATGTTGTCCTTATAGCTATACATATTGGGATCAACCCATGCTTGGATTTTACCCCTGGGCTGCCACCCTTGTAACCCAAGTGAGATTGACCCATGCTAGGCTCTTGCCCCTAGGTTGCCACCTACATTATGGATAATGTTCAGGTTATTCTTTTATACTTTGAGATTGTTACTTTGATGGTCATGATAATATTTAAGATTCAAAGCTATGTACTAGTAACATATGATAGGATAATAGTCTCTTAAGGCAGTACAACAATATAGGAAATAATTGTGATATTCGCATACTATTTAGGAGTTCAAATTACACAATTGGCTTCAAGAACAAAAGTAGACTCGTCATGCTAGTGCTTCAAAGAAAAAGCTATAGGTTCACTAATAAACAACATTGCTACTACAGGATTAGCATTTGAGAAGCTTACTAGTTGATAGTGACAAGTGTCAGATTTCATGCCAAAGAATATGAAATTTTACATATGTTATTGTTGTACATGTTTAGTACATTATTTTGTACTGATGTCACTTTTTAGGGGATGCTGTAATTCATGCTGCATGTACATATACTCCAGCTAGTACACTCAAGTATAGGCACACCCGGCATTCAACTCCTTTTGTTGAGCTCCAAGTTGATTTGGGGCCTTATTGAGTTTGTAGTATATGCATTTTCATATTGTATATAGTTTGATGTAAGGGGAGCCTGTTCTGGCCTATGTTGAATTTTTCATCTTATATGGGCTTTATAGACTTATTGTATATAAGTTCAATTGTATCTTGCCTATAAATAGTTGTGGCCTTAACAGCCGAGTCTGACATGCAAGTTTTTGTACTGCCTATTCTAATCCTTTATCTCTGTTGCAAGAAGGAAGTTGTTGGTGCTTTATAGTTGTCGTAATCATATGCATAGTAAGTACAGATTATACGTTGGTTCTCTAAATCCTTTAGGGCAGCGAATGCATGTCTATCTTTATTGATTTGAAGGCATGACACTTCATATCTAGGGTCCCATTCACGAAACCATGTACGGGTCATACGGTATCCTACGGGCCATCACTTGATCCATGGGTTACCACACTTGGAAACCTTTCTCCTTTGTAAAGTCTATGTTTAAGAATGGATCCTAGAGGTCGCATATCAACTTACGAGTTGTATGTCTTCCTGTAAACTAGACTTTTGGTCATTTTTCAGGCCAACTTTTCTATACTCAAGGCTCCTAAAATGGGGGTCATTACAATTTTACTTAACTTTGATGTTATGGAAACTTTATGAGTTATACAAAATCTCTTTAAATTTTGATGTTATGATGTATTTTCATTTATATAAGCCAAATATATACAATGTTTATCATGATCCAGGCCTAGGGTCTAGTAATAACATGCGAATGAGGGACCCGAATGCACCACACCCAAGCCTCTTAGCATTCAAAGATATTAATTAAAGTAAACTAGAATATAAAAGTGAGGATAGGACTAAGGAAAATAGTTAATCATTTAAAATCATGGAAGATCAACAACTCAAATATCAACTACATTATCCAAACATACCAACTACATAAGAAACATGGTGAGGCCTATGACATACTCAACCTCACCTAACATAAAAATGTCAAAATATTATGACATAATAAGTAAAATTCTCCATAAATACATCTAAGAAATGTCTCATAAGTACATAGAAAGAAGGAAGAGGTGGAGTCCCAAACTAGAGGTCTCACCGATCAACTAGTCTTAAACATCATAGCTAGCCATGTTCTAGTGGAGGAGGAGGAGTGTCAGTCCTTACATGGTGACATTAAGAAAAAAATGCATTAGTATGTTGGAATGCACAAAGTATGTGAGATGCAATGTAAACATTAAATTGTAAGTCCATGTATGAAATTGTAATGCCATCATTCAAAATATGAAAAACCATAGCCAAAGAATAATGTTCAATACAAAGTAAAGATCAATGCATCATATGGAAACATATTATAAGGAACATCAACTCAAATACATAACTTTGTGAGAAAAGATCATAATCAACAAATACTATCATGTGAGCTACTACATGGAATCCAGCATAACATCCTATATTAGCATAGGGAATCCATTTTCTGGGTGGAACTCAATCAACTTATGAATGCATATCTTAGTTTAACTTTTGCTATTATTGATCTACTAGCCTTAGTCTATAAGGGCTCCTATGGTGGCACTTATTTAATGGGACTAGGTGTTTCTACTAGGGTGTAAGGACCCAAACATTGCACAACCTTAATAAAGCTCAAAACTTTAGTTCCAAAAAGTTTTGGACCAAGGTGACGCTTCATGGAAGCCTTTACGGTCCGTGTGAGGCTATAGGGACCTTGTGGAGCCTCCTAAAAGTGGGCCTTGGCCATCTGTGGGATGTATGTGCTTTAAAGTAGAGTTTAGGACCAAGACATACCACACATAGACCCCACACATGCCGTGTGAGGCTTCACAGACCGTGTGGTAGCATTAGCCTTGAAATTCCAGCATTTTGAAGCTAAGGCATGTCATACGGATCGTTTCACAGACCATATGACCCTTCACGATCTGTAAGGTCCCCTGTATAGATGTCCGCATAAAAATTTCTAAGTATTATATCACCATCTCAAAACTTTGTCATGAAGGATTTTTTTAAATGAAGTGGTATGGAGGAGTACTCTGTCTATATACCTTGATATTGACCAAGAAATCAACCATATAGATGCCTACGTTAAAATTTTCTAACTATGAAATTACTATCTCGGACCTTCAGCAGGAGAATTTTTTCTAAGTGTTAGATTATGGAGAAAGTATACAGCCGTACACATCATCAGGGGCCATATAACCCACACTGAGACCACTGACATCAATTTTTTTGTTCATTTCATTAATGGTGTTTTCATAATTATTGTTCTTCCAAAGGATCTTTTATGACTTTCTATGCTACTTAAAGACATTCAAATTACCTATACTTTATTTTTCTCATTCAAATTCATCCATATACTTAGAATTATATAGAACTCTCCTTAAAAACTCTCTCAAAGGCTCTTGTGAAGACTAAGCTTGGGAATCAAAGGAAAACTCCTTACTTCATCAAATTTGTTCTTAAATCTTCTTTATTAGCTGAGGTATATGGGACTGATTCTTGGTCCCTTTCAACCAAGAAGAGCCAAATTCTATTTACTTGAATTTCATGAAATTTTACTTATTTTAATTATGGGTTTTGAAGATTATTATTTATTAAATGCAATTGAAATGTGGGCTATGCTTTATTATTGATTTTAAATTGATTTAAGCTCTAATATGTTGAATACATGATTGTTATGAATATTTAAATATGCATTGTCCCTTTAAGATTGATTTAAGCATGGGTAATCAATATTATGATTTTAGCGTGGATTTAATGAAGTTACTTGTATTTCATATTGAATTATTGATTTAAGATTGAATCTGTATTACTGTGCTATTCTCACATCATTCATGCCATATGCATTCATGAGCATTGGATTTTATGAAAATTATGAAGTGGGTTAAGCCCAATTATGTTATATATATAATTTTTATATGATTATGGTTATGATAAGAAAGTGATTACATAAATGTCTATTGTTATTGGTTGTTTAAGCATATTGGATTCTTGCACCATATTGTTATGTGAATGAGTTATTCCTATGCATGAGAAGTAGGATTATGAACTATGATTTGGATTTTTAACCTCTAGTATGAATGATTTTGAAAAGGTTTTGGCTTTAAGCCTAAATATGTATTAAAATGATTTGAAATTATTATTTCCTCTTTTAAAAGCATGTATATGTATATGTATTCTCGTGGAATATATTGACCTAGCATTGATGGATTTGGGGTGTCAGGGCTATCCTCAAAGGTCCTCTCCCTTTTCGTGAACTATGTGCCAACATAGGAATAGTAGCCATTACCGAAATGACTGGGTCATAAGGATTAGTTGTACATTGATATGATATTAAAATCCCTCTAAAATGACTAGGTCGTAAGGAAGGTGTCCATCCATCGAAGTGACTAGGTCATAAAGTTAGATGTAGACTACCCTTAGTAAGAAATCTTCTCATACTGATGGGAGGTCTTCATCGGACTAATTCGTGTTATAGCTCGCATTAGTTTGATTTGTCAATTATAGTCCATCCCTACTATATATGAGTATTTGGCATTTCATGCATTATGAATTCATGGCATTTTGTATACTATATCTCTTTTAATATTATGTGCCCTTGTCATCTAACATTCAATGTATGTTCGATAAGTCATATGCATTGCATGCTTATATACTTAGTATATTTAATGTACTAACATATAGTTTTGCCTACATTATCTAACCATGTAGGGACCAAGGACTACCTTCATCCACCGTACGATGGTTAACTTGGATCGTGAGATTTCGTTATTGTGGTGAGTCCTATCTTCCAAGGAGAAACAACCATTCCTCTACCTATGATGCTTTGGTTTTTGTTATTTATTTTAAGAGTGAGTCTGGGACATATCTTGGCCCCCATACTATCTTATGACTAGAGGCATGGTTGGACATCTTGTAGACTCTTATATGTTTATAAACTAAATTTTGTATTCATAGATTATGTTTATGGATATAGCTATCTTTTTATGTGGATTGGCTATGGGTAGTATGTTGTGTTCTTATGTTATATTGTGAAATATCCTAAGTCCTGAATTTCCCCCATAGAGTAAGTCATACTTACCCGACCCTTAGTCTTTATGAGCTATATGTTATGTTGATACATGTTAACCCCATTCCTGATGACATCCCTATAGAGTAAGTCCTACTCTCCTGTCCCTTAGAATTATGTGTTTACTATTCATATACGCTTCCGAACCAATGATGTAAATATGGATACTTTGAGGCTTATTTAGAGACTCTCAGGTTCCTATTCGCCATGTAACTCCTAGGCCATATGTTGGGTCATGACAAGCTGTGTATCAAAGCAATAGGTTTGTAAATGATCCTTGGAGTCCAACATGCCACGTCGAGTAGAGTTCTATTCATGGTTGTGAAGTGCACTATGCCTATGAGTGGGAGGCTATTATGGCGTTCTAGGAATTGTCTCACTTTTTCATGTTTTATGTCATGCTTTAGACCATATGTTTGGCTTCCTTATCCTTATGGTATCCTTAATACATTACCGAAGATGACTCCGCAAAGAGCTCTCCTACCAAGACTGGCTCTGATGGTGAGGACCAAGTTCCCCAAGGGCCTATGAAGAGCCTATCTCTAATGGTGAATTTTGTATGAACTTTAATATGCTTGCTCAGTGTTGACTTCTCAGACTAGGCAAGCTAACCTTCCTCAGAATTCCACTCCGACTTTAAGGGGTGAGAGATTTCACCTGATGAATGCTCCGATGTTCTATGGGTCAAAAGGCTGATGAGGATGCTCAAAAGTTCATTAATGAGCTCAATAAGGAGTGGACTATTATGGAAATCATTTCTGAAGAGAAAGCTGAGTCAGCTACTTATCAGTTGAAGGATGTGGCTCAAGTGTGGTACACTATATGGTTGATGAAGAGAGTTTGTGGTAATGTAGTCAATTGGGAAGACTTCAAGTTCACATTTCTGGATCATTTCTTTCCACTTGAGCTTAGGGAAGCCAAGATGATAAAGTTTATCAACCTCAAGTAGGGTGGCATAAGTATGAGGGACTATGCCCTCAAGTTCACAAAGCTCTCCAAGTACGCTCCTATGCTTGTGGCTGGCCCTCGTGCAAGAATGCGCAAGTTCATTTCTGTGATCTCTAACTTGGTTGTGAAAGAGTATTGTATGGATAGGCTAATTCAGGATATGGACATCTCAAGGCTTATGGTGTATGTTGAACAGATTGGAAAAGAAAAGCTCAGGGAAAAGAGGGTGCATGATCCTAAGAGGGCCTATTATGATGGTTGATTCTCCAACTCCAAGGGTGGTGGTTGTGGTCACTTTAAAAAAGACCAAGGTACTAATAATAGGGTTACTAATGCTAGGGTGCCTGCTCCTAAGGCACCGGTTGGTAGATGCCCATGGCTTCCCCCAGTGTGACAAGTGTGGGAAGAATTACTTGGGTGCTTTTTAGAAGGATTTGGATGCATGCTATGGATGTTGTGATAAGAACCATAAGGTTGCTGATTATTGTGAGAATGGCTAGAGAATTCAAGGTCAAGTGGATCAAGGTGGTCAACGACAACAAAGAGCTCTCTAAGGTGTTGCCCCAAGAAATAATGGTTTTATGCTTTGAATGCTTTCCTGGAATTTTGAGAAGGCTTCGGATGTTATGACTGTTATATTAAAAGTCTTTGATTTCGATGCTTATGCTTTGCTTGATCTAGGTTCAATTTGTATTTTGTGACTCCCCTAGTGGATGTTAAGTTTGGTTTGAGTTCTGAAATCTTTATGGAGCCTTTTTCAATCTATACTTGTGTGAGTGAATCTATTGTTGCTCATAGAGTTTAGCTGGGTTGTCCTATCTCTGTTTTGCATAATATGATCTTATAGAACATGAGATCTTTGATTGTGATGTGATTCTCATGATGGATTGATTGCATATTTCATATGCCTCTATAAATTGTAGAACCCGAAAGGTTAAGTTCTAACTTTCGGATGAGCCCATTCTTTAATGGACGGGTAGTGACTTGGTTACTAAAGGTCAATTTATTTCCTACCTTAAGGCTCAAAAGATGATCTCAAAGGGGTATATCTATCATATTATGAGGATTTAAGATGTGGAGTCTGCGTTGCCTACTTTTGAATCTGTCCAGGCGGTGAATGAGTTTCTGAATGTCTTTCCCGAAGACTTGCCCGATATTCTTCCTTAAAGAGAAGTAGACTTTGGCATAGATCTTCTCCTGGATACTCAAACTATATCTATTCCTCCTTATAGTATGGCATCAGCTGAGTTGAAAGATCAGTTGAAGGATTTGTTGGCGAAAGGCTTTATTAGGAAAGGTATATCTCCATAGGGTGCTCTGGCATTATTTGTAAGAAAGAAGGATGGATCTCTTCAGATGTGCATTGATTATAGGCAATTGAATAAGGTAACCATCAAGAATAAGTACCCATTGACAAGAATCGATGACTTATTTGACCAAATTCAAAGGGCTACCTATTTTCGAAGATTGACCTTTGTTCTAGTTATTATCAGTTGAAGGTTAGGGAGTGTGACATTCCCAAGACGGCCTTGCAGACTAAGTATGGGCACTCTGAATTTGTGATGATGTCATTTGGGTTTAATAATTCTTTAGTTGTATTTATGGATCTTATTAATTAGGAGTTCATGAGATTCCTTGATAGTTTTGTAGTTGTCTTCATTGATGATATCCTTATTTATTCTCGAAGCAAGTAGGAGGATATGGATCATTTGAGGTTGGTTCTATAGACTTTGAGGGAAAAGAAGTTGTATGCTAAGTTTAGAAAATATGAGTTTTAGTTAGGTGAGGTAGCTTTTCTTGGCCATGTGGTGTCCAGTGATAGTATCAAGGTTGACCCAAAGAAGAATGAGGCTATGAAGAATTAGCCTAAACCATTGACTCCCTCGGATATTTGAAGTTTTCTTAGGTTAGCTGGATATTATGGGAGGTTTTCTAAATGTTTCTCATCTATTGCATCTCCATTTACCAAGTTGACTCAAAAAAAGGTCAAGTCAGTATGGTCGAATGAGTATGAGAAAAGCTTTCAAACTTTGAAAGATTGGCTTACACAGGCTCATGTTTTGACTTTACGAGATGGATTAGATGATTTTGTGGTATAGTGTGATACTTCTTGAATTAGTTTAGGTTGTGTACTTATGCAATACAGCAAGGTGGTAGCTTATGCATCAAGGAAATTAAAGGTGCATGAACATAATTACGTGACTCATTATCTTGAATTAGCGGCTTTGTTGTTGCCTTCAAGATTTAGAGATACTATTTGTATGGGGTACATGTTGATGTTTTCACCAACCACAAGAGTTTGCACTATGTGTTCACTCAAAGGGATCTTAACTTTAGGCAAAATAGGTGGTTGGAACTCCTTAAGGACTATGACATGAGAGTGCAATATCATCTAGGCAAGGCAAATGTTGTAACCGATGCCCTTAGTAGGCTATCCATGTAAAGTATGGCTCATATGGATGAAGGGAAGAAATAGTTGGCAAACAATGTTCATTGTTTGGCTAGATTGATTATTTTGTTGGTCGACTCTAATGAGAGTGGTATTCATATTCAGAATAGGGTCGTATCTTCTATAGTTGTTGATGTTAAGGCTAAGGAAGACCTAGAACTATCATTGGTTAAGGTAAAGAAGTTGGTTTCCAGAAAGAAGATAGTAGTCTTCTCCCAAGGGGGAGATGGTATGCTTCAATATCAAGATCGGTTATATGTTCCAGATGTGGATGAACTAAGGAAGGTGATCATGAGTGAAGCCCATAACTCTGATTATTCTATTCATCCAAGATCTACTAAGATGTATTGGGATTGGAGGGAAGTGTATTGGCGGCATGGTATGAAGAAGGATAATGCCTAATTATCAACAAGTGAAGGTAGAGCACCAAAGGCATAGTGGTTTGACTCAAGATATTCAAATTCCTAATTTGAAGTGGGAAGATGTGAACATCGATTTTTTGGTTGGTTTCATCGAAATCAAAGGAAGTTTGACTCAATTTAGGTTATTGTTGACCGGATAACTAAGTCGGCTTATTTCCTACCTGGCAAGACTACCTTTAGTATCTAAGATTATGCCAGGTTATACATCCAAGAGTTGGTGAGGTTGCATGGTGTTCCTAGGTCTATCATATTAGATTGTGGTACCCAAATTACTTCACACTATTGGAGGTCATTTCAAAGAGGACTTAGTACAAATGTGAAGTTGAGTACCGCCTTTTATCCTCAAACCGATGGACAAGCCGAGAGGATAATTCAAACCCTGGAAGACATGTTGATGGCTTGTGTGTTAGAATTTAAAGGTGATTGGGATGATCATCTTTCACTCATTAAGTTTATTTATGATAATAGCTTTCATGATAGCATTGGTATGGCTCTGTTTGAGGCTATACATGGTAGGAGATATAGATCTTTGATGGGGTGGTTTTTGTTGTGAGAGATAGCTTCGATTGGCTCGAATTTAGTGTTGGAGGCTATGGAGAAGGTGAAGTTGATTAGGGAGAGGTTGACGATGGCCCAAAGTTGCCAATTTTCGTATTTCGATATTAAGAAGAGGATCTTAAGTTTCATGTTGGTGATTGGGTGTATGTGAAAGTCTCGCCTATGAAGGGTTTAATGCATTTTGGGAAGAAGGGAAAGTTGAGTCCCTGATATGTGGGTCCTTGTGAGATTGTTGAGCATATTGAGAATGTGGCTTATAGGTTGGATTTGCCTCCTAATTTTAGTTTGGTTCACCCGGTTTTCCATGTGTCTATGTTGAGGATGTTGGTTGGTGACCCTAGCACCATTGTTCCTTTGGAAGGTATTGAGGTTGAGGAGAACTTGTCTTATGAGGAAGTTCTTGTTGAGATTTTGGATAGGCAAGTGAAGTAGCTTCGTAACAAGTATGTCCCTTCGGTTAAGCTACTTTGGATAATTCAACATGTGGAGAGTGCTACATGGGAGGCGAAGTTGGAAATGATGAAATGATATCCCCATATTTTCCAATCTACTCAAGCCTAAGGTATTAAGTTCATCCTTCTTCGTGTGGTCCTAATTCCTTCACTCTTGAGTTTCATGACATGACATGCATACATTGGCACCACAATGATTTTAGATGTTTTGAATGATTTGAATATGTTTTGATATGAGCTTTAGTGACATTATGATTATAAAGTGATGAAAATGTCTTATATCTTATGTTTTAATATTTCATGTTCTATGTCAAGACTTTCAAGCCTTGTTCTAGCATATTCGAGGATAAATGTTCCCAAGGGGGAAATGATGTAGGATTCGAACACTGTATGACCTTAATGGAGCTTATAAATTCGGTTTTGGAAAGTTTTGGACCAAGGTGACATTTTATGGAAGCCTACACGCTCCGTGTGAAGCTATATGGATAGTGTGGAGCCTTCTTGAAGTGACCTTGGCCTTGTGTGGGGTGTGTGGGTTTACCTAAACACATTCAAATGACATATACTTTATTTCGCTCATTCAAACTCATCCTTACACTTAGAATTATATCGAACTCTCATTAAGAACTCTGTCAAAGGCTATTGTGAAGTCTAAGCTTGGGAATCAAGGGAAAACTCCTTCCTACATCAAATTTCTTCTTGAATCTTCTTCATTAGCTATGGTATGTGGGATTGATTCTTCGTCCATTTCAACCAAGAAGACCCAATTTCTTTTCACTTGAATTTCTTGAAATTTTGCTTACTTTAGTTATGGGTTTTGAAGATTATTGTTTATTAATTTCAATTGAAGTGTGGGCTATGCTTTATTATTGATTTTAAATTGATTTAAGCTCTAATATGTTGGACACATTATTGTTATGAGTATTTGAATATGCAATGTCCCTTTAAAATTTGATTTAAGCATGGGTAATCAATATTATGATTTGAATGTGGATTTTACTTATGGATTTTCTTGAATTTCATATAAAATTATTGATTTAAGATTGAATCTAAACTACACATGTTATTTTCACATCATTCATAGCATATGCATTCATGAGCATTGAATTTTATGAAAATAATGAAGTGGTTAAGCATAATTATGTTTATGTATATGATTTTGATATGGTTATGGTTATGACAAGAATGTGATCACATAAATGTCTATTGTTATTGGATTTTTGAGGATATTGGGTGCTTGCACCATATTGTTATGTGTATGAGCTATTCCTATGCATGAGAAACATAATTATGAACTATGATTTGGCGATTTAGGCCAAGTATGAATGATTATGAAGAGTCTTTGGCTTTTTTAAGCCTAAATGTGCATTAAAAGGATTTGAAATGACCATTTCCTCTTTTGAAAGCATGTATACATATAAGTATTCTTGTGAGATGTGTTGACTTAGCACCGATGGATTGGGCGTCAGGGCTATCCCAAGGATCCTCTCTCTTTTCTTAAAATATGTGCCAACATAGTAATAGTAGTTATTACCAAAATGACCAGGACATAAGGAATAATTATAAATTGCTATGATATGATATTAGAAATCCTTCTGAAATGATTGGGTCATAAGGAAGGTGTCCATCCACTGAAATGATGGGTCGTAAGGTATGATGTGGATTACTCTTGGTAAGTAATCTTATCCTACTGATGGGAGGTATTCATCAGACTAATTTATGTAATAGCTCGCATGAGTCTGATTTATCACTTATAGTCCATCCCCACTATATATGAGTATTTAGAATTTCATGGCATATTGTATACTATATATCTTGTTCTATATATCATTCTATATTATGTGCCCTTATTATCTAACATTTAATGTAGGTTTGATAAGTCATATGTATTGCATGCCCACATACATAGCACACTCAACATACTAACACATACTTTTGCCTATATGATCTAACCATGTAGGGACCGAGGACTACCTTCTTCCACTGTACGACAGTTAGCTTGGATCTTGAAATTTGCTTGTTGTGGTGAGTTCTATCTTCCAGGGATAAACCACCATTTCTCTACCTATAGTACTTTTGTTTATGATATTTACTTTGGGACACATCTTGGCCCCCATCTTGTCTTATGACTAGAGGCATGGTTGGACATCTTGTAGACTCTTTTATGTTTATA
>JAOTQJ010138248.1:4313-14483 GCA_025642045.1 Solanum sejunctum | reverse complement strand
GGGACACATCTTGGCCCCCATCTTGTCTTATGACTAGAGGCATGGTTGGACATCTTGTAGACTCTTTTATGTTTATATGCTAAGAGTTGTATTCAAAGATTATGTTGATGGATATGGCTATCTATTGGATATCATTATGTGGATTGCCAAGAGTATTATGAAGTCTTCTTATGTTATGCTGTGAAAGATCCTATATATTGAATTTCCCGCATAGAGGGAGTCATACTCCTCCTCTTAGTCTTTATGTGCTACGTGTTCTGAGGACACATGTTAACCCCTTTCCCTATGATATTCACATAGTGTGAGTTCTACTTTGCCAACCCTTAGAACCATATGCTTACTATTCATTTATGCTTTTGAACCTATGATGTGAATATGGATACTTTGAGGCTTGTTTCGAGACTCTCGGGTTCCCATTCGGCATGTCACTCCTAGGCCCTCCTAGTCTTGACATAGGGTCCCCTTACCAAACCCTACCTCAATCCCTATTTGATGCTAAGTCAATCCTATGAAATAATTTAAAACATTAGCATAGACATCTAATCATAACTTAGAATCATAAGTAGCATCATATAGGAGTAGCTCATTAAATCGAAAACCACTCAAGTGAGAATTGTCGCTTCACATTTAGGTCTATCTTGAACATCATTAAGGGCTTCACAACATGCTTAATCTTTGTAAATATTCATAACTTTCATACCATACTTTTACCCTTATCATCAAAGTCATGTAGAAACGCATCATAAACTTAGTGGGCTCATTCAATAGGCTTTTAAACACATGAACCAAAGGTAATAATGGTATTATGGTACACTCATTAATTTAAAACCAAGACTATACAACCCACATTATCATTAGAAAACCCTAGGTTATGAAATCATTGCATTCAACTTCCAAATTATAGGAATTCATAGTACATCATCATGTTGCATCATTAGAGTAAAAATAACTAAAAATACATCATTAATACATTAGTTAAACCATGCTAATGGAACTGCACATCCCTTAAGACTTAAAGAAACATTAATAATAGAAAGGTTGTTGGGACTTCTTGGTGAAAAATACACACAAATAAACTCACATACCTAAAGTAGACCTCAAGGAAAGGCTTAAAGATTTTGGAAAAAAAATCTCTGGGAAACCTTAGTTCTTGCTTTACCTTTGGGAGATTTCTTGCCTTAAAAACATTTGAGGAAATTTTGGAATCGGAGAATGAAAGTGAAGAAAAGGTGTAGGGTTTGATATGGGAGGGAAAAGAACCCCAAAATGACATAATTTTAGGCTTAAGGTGCGGGAAAAGGACAAAAAATTTCTTTACTAAAACTATAGGACCAAAAATCATGACCCCATCTACGGGTCCTAGATTGATCTACAGACCATACTTAAGGGGTTTCGTCCTATTCATATTTTGAATCTTTAGAAACTGCCTCTGAATCACCAATCTCTTCTTCTTCATTCTCAAGAGGAATGCATCAGGTACGCAGATTTAGGCTACTAAGTGGAACCACTATGAGTGCTTTTATGACCCATAAGACCTTTTTGTAGAAGCTCCCCATACTTAAATAAATTTCCAAAATCAGGACCCCATGTATGACACCAAACTGCAGATCGTAAAACAAACTACGAATCATCCTATTTGTTCATAATTCAACTTTCAGAAACCAAATTTTCCATCAACATAAGGCATTAAACCATGAACACTATTTATAATCCATGATTCCATTTACGAACCATAAAAACCCCTCGTAGATTCCTTTTGCACTTAGTCAAATATTAATTTAGCATAACCCCATCCATGAGACCTGTTTGAAACCCATGGTCTGAACCATGAGTCATAAGTACTTACAATATCTCCCTCTTGGGAATATTCATCCCAAATGTACTAAACATAGGTTCTAGGGATCTAAGAAGTAGATAATAACCTAGTGTGAGTGCAAAAATGCAATTTAGATATCTTTTCATGAAATTTCAAAACTCATGCTTTAAAATCATTCAAAATAGTTCATAAACATGCAAATATGCATAAACAAATGAAACTGAAATGTAATGAATTTTGATGTCTTAGGCAAGAAGAACTTAGTACCTTAGGTTTGAGTAGAGTGGAAAACATAGGGATAGCGCTTCATCATATTCTCTTTTTCTTCCTAAGTTACACTTTCATCTTGTTGGTTCCTCAAAAGTACTTTAACGAATGCAACCTCTTTATTTCTTAACCTCAACACTTGCTAGTCTAGGATCTAAACTAGAACCTCCTCATAGGTCAAGTTCTCTTCAACACTCACATCCTCCAATGGAATTGTGAACTTTGGATCACCTAAGAATTTCCTCAATATTGACACATGAAACACTAAATGGATCATACTTATTCTAATGGAAACTCTGACTCATATGCCACCTTAGCCAAACCTCCTAATAATTTTGTAATGCCTTATGTACTTAGGGCTTAGTTTTCTCTTTTTTCCCAAACTGAATAGCCCCCTTCGTGGGTGACACTTTCAAATAGACCCAATTATTGACATCAAACTCAAAGTCTCTTCTCGTAACATCAAGGTATGACATTTGCCAACTTTGAGCCATTTTCAACTTCTTCCGTATGAGTCTCACTTTCTCTATAGCATCGATGACTACGTATAGTCCTTCAAAGTCATTTCACCAACTTCAAATGACCCAATCGATGATCAATATTGTCTATCATATAAAGCCTCAAATGGTGTCATCTCAATCCTTAAGTGGTAACTATTGTTGTAGGAAAGCTCAATGAGGGGTAAATGATCATCCTAACTTCCTTTGAATTCTAACACACAACCTCTTAATAAATCTTCAAGTGTTTAAATTTTTCTTTTAGCTCTTCCATAAATTTGGGGATGAAAAGCGATATTCAACTTCACCTTAGTACCAAGACCCTTTTGGAATGACTTCCAAAAGTGAGAGGTGAATTGAGATCCATGATCTGAGATAATAGACATGGAACCCCATGTAACCTCACCAACTCTTGAATATATACCTTGCCATAATCCTCAACACTGTAGGTTTCTTAATTGGCACGAAATAATCCAACTTTGTCATTCTATCCACGATAATCCATATGGAGTCAAAATACCTCTTAGACTTAGGAAAACCAACTACAAAGTCCATATTGATCTCTTTCCTCTTCTAAGTGGGGATCTCAATTTCTTGGGCTAGACCACCCGACCTTTAATGTTCAACCTTAACTTGTTGATACTTTGGACACTCGGCCATAAATTTTACTAGTACCTTCTTCATTCCATTCCAGCAATACACATCCCTTAAATCTCTATATATATTAGTTTAATTGGGATGAATTGAATATGAGGAATTATGAGTTTCTTGTAAAATCAAACTTCTCAACTCATCAACATCCAACACATATAATTTACCTTATTAATGAAGAATCCCATCTTCCTTTCATGAGAAAACCTCTAACCTATCGGTATCCTCCAACAAGATCAACATTGGAGATGAAGTCATCTGATGTTTCAAGGCTTGGAAACTCTTCTCACACTCATCCCTCCACACAAACTTTACTTTATTTTGAGTCAACCTGGTCAACGGTGGCAAAATTAAGGAAAACCCTTCAACAAACCTCCTATAGTATCCAGCTAGACCGAAGAAACTCCTAATACATGAAGGAGTCAATATGTTTCACTCCATGTTTCTTTTGGGAATCAACTTTAGTTCCATCACTTGACACCACATGCCCAGGAAATGCAACTTCTTTCAATAAAACCTAATATTTGTAAAATTTGGTAAATAATTTCTCATCCCTTAAAGTTTGCAACACACCCTTAATGCTCCTTATGCTCTTCTTTACTCCGGGGATATACCAAAATATTGTCAATAAATACCATACCAAATATGTCAAGGTAGGGTTTGAATACCCAATTCAAGAGGTCCATTAATATTCTAGTGGATTGGTTAGGCCAAAGGCCATTAGTACAAACTCAAAATCCCCATACTTTATCCAAAAAACCATTTTGGGAATGTCACACTCCCTCACCCTTAGTTGATGATACCCAGATCGTAAGTCACTCTTGGAGAAATACCTACCTCTTGAAATTGATCAAACAAGTCATCTATTCTTGGAAGTGGGTAGTTGTTCTTGATGGTAACCTTCTTGAGTTGTCGATAGTCTATAACATTGGGTGTAACCCATATTTCTTCCTTAGAAATAATGCTAGATCACCCCATAGAGACCTACTTGGCCTAATCAAACTCTTCTCCAACAGATCTCTCAATTGCTCTTTTAGTTTTTTGACTCAATCAAGGCTATTTAGTAAGGAGGAATCAACATAAGTTGAGTATCGTGCAGGAGATCTATGCCTAAGTCTATTTCTCTTTTAGGAGAAATACTATGCAACTCTTCAAGAAAGACATTGGGGAACTCATTAGCAATGAGGACCTACACAAAAGATGGAGTTTCAAAAATGACATCCCTAACCCTCACTGGGTGATAAATTCACCCCTTGAAAATCATTTTATGGGCTTTAAGATAGGAGACAAACTGACCCCTACATGAGGAACTACTATCCTTCCACTCAAGAATGAACTCATTTGGGAATTGAAATTTGACTTTACAAGTATGATAATCTATAGCAGCATAGGAAGCATGCAACCAATCCATGAAAAGTATAACATCAAAATCAGCCATGGAAAGCTCTACTAAATCACAAAGGACAACTTTATGAAAAATGGACATGGGACAGCCCCTACAAACTCTTTTGGCAATAATGGACTCTCCTACCGAAGTACAAATTTCAAAATACTTAACTAAGATTTTGGGACTCACATTGAATCTATTTGCAAGAAATAAGGTTACAAAAGACATTTTCTCATAGATCAAACAATGCATATGCATAAAAATCATAAACTTCTGATAATAACCATATCTGGAGTCTCTTCCACCTCCGGGAGTGCATCCAATGCATAAAACCTATAGGCCGTTGGAGCACCTTAAGCTTGTCCACCTTGGCCTTGGCGCCTAGTACCACCACTCCTACATTCTTTGGCATGACAACCAGGCTAGCCACATTAAAACATACGTTGGAGCCAGCTAGCTGACCATTCCCCCTTGTGGGGTCTTCCACACTTTTAAACATTTAGGGAAGCTTGTGCACCCGACCCTCCTTGTGGATTAGGGTTAGACCCTTTGTATTTATTGAACCAATAAGGAGGGGAATTGGTTGACACTTGGCTAATTTTCCTTTAGCCACCTTGGTATTTGCCATGGCCACCAACCCTTTGGTAGGAGAACCCACAACTTTTGACCTGATCCCTCGAGACTCTTTTGCATGCTCTCTCAATTTCTCCTCTTCAAATAGTTTTGTATAAGTCACAAGATGGGAGATTTCCATCTCTTTCACAAGCATTGTGATCTTGCACTCGTTAGAAACAAACTCTGACACCTTAGAGATGAACTTTATCATTCTAGACCTTAGGTCCACTACCATGAATGGTACATATTATAATGACCTGGTTGGTCATTTTGGCCACCTTTGTGAAAATTACTATTTTACCTTTCATAAGTTTTTGGACCAATTTTGAACTATATATATTGTTGGAACTGAAATCTTGAGTTCTAAAAGTCAAAAATATGGGTTTTAGAATTTTTTGAAGCTTTAGTTGTTGAAAATATTAGTTTTTATTCCATTTTGAGTTTTGAGTGTCGTATTGGGGATTTATCTATTCCATTAGCTCTAGAACGTCGAAACTAAGCTATGAGAAGTCACAAAACTTAATTTGGAGTTAAAATGAGGTTTTCAGGCCTAAAGTATTATGATTTTAGCCATTTTCAGAACTAAAGTTTGACTTTGGTTAATATTTGGAGTTCAGAAGCTCAGATCAGAATTTTGACAATTTTGGGTAGTTTCGAACGATGAAAGTATTGCTATAAATGATATCATAATTTTTTTAATTATCGAGGGCAGTTTTGGCATTTTGAGTTTTAAACTAATTTTATCGTGTTGCATCGGTAAATGTGGTGAGGAGGCCTTGAAATTAATTTCAAATGAGTATATTTAGTCTAAATTGCTATTTCTAGTATGGGTAAATATTTGGTTTGTGAAATTCTTATTTAAGATGAGTTTTGAATATTTATTTAGAGTTTAGGTTATTGGCTGATTTTAGTTGGTGCAAGGGTTGCTGGTGCATGTGTTCACGAGCCTAGTTCCACGTTAGCGGAGCACTGAGGTTCCCAAACCTCCACATTTGCAGAGTGTATTTTCACTGTTTAGTTTTTAAAACCCAGTAGACCGAAGAAATATTTGGGGAGAAGTGATCAGATAAAATATGTCGAAACTTGATCTCACCGAGGACATGACATTAGATAGAAAGGAGTAGAGATCGTGAATTAGAATTGTAAGCTAACTAGTTGGTAGGGGTTAGGTGGATGTATGGCCTTGGGGTATAGTAAGGTAGCAGGAGTAGTCATGTTTTATATCATGTGTTTTCATTATCTATCATACATGTGTTAATTTTATCATATTTACATATTATCATGTACTTTTCATTATTAGTCGCTCTTTCTATTCCCTTTACTTTCCTTGTTGTCATATCTAGTTTATACTGCTTATGGGCTTTTGAGATGAGGGCTCTTAGAAAATAGCCTTGGTACTTCTATGAGGAAGTGGTAAGGTTTGTATACATTCTAACCTCCCCAGACCCTACTTGTGAGATTCCACTGGGTATGTTATTGTTGTTGTAGTTTAAAAAACCTCAAACTCACCATTTTTGTTCCATTTATTTTTGAACTTATCCAGCTTTTTGGATGATTTTGAGAAGTGGTTTTCAAAGATTTAACTTGGGTAAGTGTCTCTATCACTATATTAATTATTTTCCATAAATCTTATCTTGATTTTGTCATTAATTTTATGATTTTTAATATCTAAAATTGGGAATTTTTAGTTTATCATTTCCAAATATTAAATGTTAATTTCTCAATCACTTTGAACTTAATTTTAGTAGAATTTTCACCCATGAACTCCATTTTTCACCTAGAACTTGATTTTAAAGTCAACTTTCAGATTCAAGAACTTTGAATTTCAGCCCTAAATTCAATTGTTTTGGCCCTAAGCCTAATTTATGCCAATATGGGCATCAAAATACTTCTCTAGATACATAGGATCTATTATTGATAGTGGTGGATTGATTTTAGGATTGTGTCATAGATTGTGTTTGAAGCACCCTAAAAATGTGCATCAGAAATACCCATAATCATAATTTTTATGTATCTCAAAATTCATGCGTGAGATCAAAAATTTGATTTCATATTCTCGATTAGGGTGAAACATTGACTAGAAAATGGGTATAATCTAGATTTTAGAGGACCCATCGTAAAAATTAATTTTTCCTAATTTTTCTTATCTTACGTCGATCTGCGCCTTGGCCGCGATGCGCCAAGGGCGTAGAGTAGTATAAATCTTGCCTTCATGTTAGGTCCGCATCGCGAACCAGACGTGGAAAAGTATTAGTTTTTCCTCAATTTTTCTTGTGTTTGCCAATGGCATTGGGGTCATAGCCCCATGCCCACTTATACGTGAAAACACCCATACTTAGCCATTTTTCAACTCTATATCACTCAAGACCCTCTCAAAAACCTCTCCAAGACTTAACCAAATATCTCATTCAAATTTCAAGGATTTCAAGCTTAATTTTAGAACTCAAGTATTCTCCTCAAGCTCTAAGTTCTCTTCAAGCTCATCTCCAGAAAATCCAAGTTTGAAGTATGTGGGTTTCATCCAGTGGGTCTTTTCACCGATGGAGCCCAATCTTCCTTTTTATGAAAATTGCAGTTTTTGAGTTGTTCATCTATGGGTCTCTTATTATGGATTATGATTATAAATTACGTTGGGGTTTTATAACATTTTGATTGATATGCATTTCTATCTATTTCAAGCTTATACCATGAATTCATTTTGTCTATTGAGATTATGCATGTTTTGAGCTATGAAACTATGATCTACTATGAGATTTGATGATGGATTTCAAGGTACCTAATATGAGGGTTATACTCTCTATTGGTGAGTTGATTTACATTGAGTTTTCTCATATTATTTCACTCTTGAATTGCACGATTTTGACCGAGCATTATGAAACCACTAAGTATTTGACAAAATGTCTTGACAAGGATTCTCAAGTTATTGATCATCTATTACATGGTTTATAAGTCAAGTGAGTTTATGATGATTAAGGGCTTTCATATATGCATTGAATTCAAGAAAAGTATCCAGATGTTGCAAGTAGACCACACCTTATTGAAGGGTGACTTGCCCAATCACCTTGTTGAGGGGGTGACATGCCTCAATCACCTTGTTGGGGGGTGATATGACCAATCACCATGTTAAGGGGTGACATACCTCAATCACCTTGTTGGGGGGGTGACATTCCCAATGACCATGTTTAGGGATGACATACCTTAATCATCTTGTTGGGTTGACATGCCCAATCACCATGTTGAGGGGTTAGTATGTGGATCACCTTGTTGGGGATGACATGCCCAATCATTATGTTGAGGGGTGAGTACATCGATCACCTTGTTGGAGGGTGACATGACCAATCACCTTATTGATGGGTGAGTACCTCAATCACCTTATTCCAAGTAGTAGTTCATTTGGTCTATGTTCATTATGGTTTCTTCCCACATGTGATATGTACTATGTAAGTTATATGATTTGCAAGCATGTTTTACTTCAAGCATTTATCATGCATGACATATTGATATTTTACTTATCCATTGCTTATGATTATGAATTTTGACTATATTGACTTATGTCTTGTTGTATTGCATCCTACATACTTAGTACATTCAAATGTACTAATGTATACTCTATGCCTACATGATATTACCATGTAGCGGACCACCTCTCCATCATCCTCCATATGGCTAATTTTGGTACTTCAGAAGATAAGCTTTGGTGAGTCCTCAAGTCTGAAGAGACTATCTATGCTACTCTTATTATTGATATTTCTTTATGTTGAACTCTTTTTACTATGAGGGTGAGCTCGGAAAGTGTTGTGGCCCATGCTCCATTCTATGTTAGAGGTGTTGTTGGATAATTGATGTACTTTTGCTATGAGCTAGAGTCTTTTATGACTTTATGAATATCAAGACTTCCCTTAGTCCCATTTCCCGTATTCATGTCTCTTGTGTTGTTTATTTTGCTTCAAGGATATGTGAATGATATGCTAAGAGGCTTGTTTGGAGTCCCTTCGATTTCCCATTTATCGTGTCACATCTAGGCCCTAAACTTGGGTCATGACAGAGTTTATTGAAAGCTTGTCCGAGTGTAGTTCGATATTAAGGTAGGTTCGGCTAACCTTTTGGGACATAATTTGAGTTATTGATGATGTTTATGTGGTAATTGTGAGGCCTAGATGGCTTTTTGTGTTATTGTAATTGACATGTTGGGAAAATGATGACAATTTAGCTTCTGGTTAAGCCAATTTATGATGTAAACTTTGATTCCATTGATGAATTAAATATTGTGCATAATTATGATTTTGGATAAAATATGATAATATGATACTTGTGAGACCTTTTGGATAATTATGTGGTAATTGATTGCTATTGAGATACCTATGGGATGTATATGTATAATTAGAACAAGTAAGGTCTAGAATTATTGATATTCTAGTATAATTAGGATGAGTAAGTCCAATATTACTGATATTCTTGCATAATTGGGATAAGTTTGGTCCGATGTTGTTGATATTCTTGACTACTGATATAATTATGATGATCTAAGACATGATGATGGTTTGTGCCATAGCTGAAACTCTTGATATTATTCTTTATGTGTATATGATTAATTATATAAGATTCATGTATCGGTATTCCTGTTTTAATGTTATTCTATATGTTACATGCGTTTTTGGATTGCATCATTGATTTACACCTATAATATGTTGCTTGTGACATCCCTTGACCTGGGTAGGAAGCAAGGGCATTATGTTCCACATTGGTACCACCCCTTTGACCCAAGTAGAAGACAAGGGTGGGATTCATATCTTTTATTCCGTTGATTATGAACAGGTGGTAAGGATATGACATTGTGATACTCCTTGACCACAGGAAGGTGGCAAGGTTGAGGCATTCTAATATTACCTTGACCATGGGTAAGTTGCAAGGCTATGAAATAGTTTGGATATGGATTG
>JAOTQJ010138232.1:0-40338 GCA_025642045.1 Solanum sejunctum | reverse complement strand
GTTATTACTATTATTGTTATTGTTATTACTACTATTGTTATTGTTATTACTGTTATTCTTATTGTTGTTTTTATTGTTATTTTTATTGTTATTATTATTGTCATTGTTATTATTATCATTATCATTATCATTATCATTATCATTATTATTATTATTATTATTGTTGTTGTTGTTGTTGTTGTTGTTCTTGTTGTTGTTATTGTATTATTATTGTTATTGTTATTATTATTATTATTGTTATTATTATTGTTATTGCTATTGTTATTGTTATTGTTATTATTATTGTTATTATAATTATTGTTATTGTTATTGTTATTGTTATTGTTATTGTTATTGTTATTGTTATTATTATTATTATTATTATAATATTTGAGTGTGTGCTTTGTGTTTATAGTAGATCTTTATAGATGACTTCCAACATTTGGGCAGGGTGTGGTTATGTTATTCGTACATTGCAAGTATTACCATGTTTAGCGATTCAGGACAAGTACCTTGGGTTGGGTTGTCTTAGCTGTAGGTAGGATGTAACAAGCGCCATCATAACCTGAAAGTTTAGTTCGTGAAAAGGTGATATCAGAGCTTTAAGTTCGCCATTCTCATTTATACAAAGAGCCTCGTGACTATCTTTAGGAGGCTACAGGATGTTTAGAGAACTCCTGGTATTATTGATTCCTTTCATACGATCATGTCAATGTTTCATCAATTTATGAGAATCTGATTTTGTTTGTTCATTGGAAAATATGCCACATAGAGGTCAGACTCAAGGCAAGGGTAAGGTTGAATCGTCAATCCCAAATTGAGAGCAGTCTCCAAAGCTCGTCGAGTAGAGAAAGGATGCCCTAGCTTCATCATAGCTGGAGGCACCAGTTCCCTAGCCGCCTTTCTGGTCACCCCTAAAGTGTAGGCATTTATTAGGAGTTTATAATAGCACTCAGAGTTTTACAACAGGGTGAAACACTAACCCTCGGCTAATTCAATTCACTCCCCAATAGAGCTTATTGCTCTACAAGCTCCAGTTGCATGGCCAAATGGAGCCGTACCTTTTTAGGACCAATTAGTGCTTGGGTATTTTCTGAGGTTGACTGTGTTGAGGTGTTAAGGGGCAGCAGGAGATGATGCACAAGAGTTTCTTATAGTATAGATAGAGAGACTATAGGCATTGCGATTATGGGAGCCTTAGAGATAGGTTTCGTGATAAGTTACTTATTTAGTTGTGACTGTGTATTGTATTATGGAATATGTTGTTATAGATGGGACTCTATAATAACTATATTTGTACAGTAGTTGATGTTTAAATATTATTTAGGCTATGAATACTTCAGATAAATATTGTAAAGGCGATATAGGTTGCGACTGAGGTGAGCTAAGCATTGATGCTACCTGTATACATGTATTTGATAATTTAATTATTTATTTGACTTGTTAGGCTTCCTGATACTAATGAATATGCTATACCTAGTATGATTCCGGTTACTTGTCACTTATGTTATGATTATACCCTATTAGAGGCTAAATATAAACCTATACCCTGTTATTTATACATATGTTCATTTTGATACTTGACTATTTGAGTGGGTAGTCTGATACTGGTGTTATATAGTATTTAAGAGGTTAGCTATCAGTTATAGTCCTAGCTACACCTTGTGGCTTTGTGGCTATGATTCTGCCATTGCGATTATGTTGATATACATATGTTCATTTTGATACTTGACTATTTGAGTGGGTAGTCTGAAACTGGTGATATATAGTATTTAAGAGGTTGCTTGTCAGTTATACTCCTGGCTAGACCTTATGGATCTGTGGTTATGATTCTTCCGTTATGATTCTTCCATTATGATTCTTTTGATATACATTCTCTTGAATCTCTAGTGATTGAATTGTGATCCTAATTGTCTATTGTTTGTTGGGATATTTTGATTCTTTACTCGGGATTTTAGGTGGGTTATCTATTGTTTATTGGGATATTTGTTGCATTTATCAGCTGAGTTGCCTGCCATTCTTTCCTAGGGACTTGTTACAATTGGTAGTTATCTTGTATATTATTCTTGAGCTTCCTGGCTATACTTATTAGTAGGAATGTTGATCATTGTACTGGATTACTTGGTATTTGGGTTATGGTTCTACACTATTATATCTATTTCTCATCTCATCATTTATTTAGCTATAGGTTCCGAGCCTCTTCTATCCTAGGCTATGCAATGGTGTAGTGAACAATTCCTATTTATTAGGGGGAGATTAGGAGTGTTTATTCTCCAAGATTGTGATAGTCTAACAGGTTGATATAGTCAGATAAGCTCAGTTTGATTTAATCTTAGGTATGGATTAATTCACTACTTTCCATGTATGATAGATGATTGAGCCTGATTTCCACTTTGTCTATACTTGATACGTCTCCAACAGCAAGTAGAGGCTCATTCATAGGGCATTAGTTAGTCTTATTTTTGTATATGCAGGTTTAGATATTGGACCAATCAGATGTTTGGGTTTGTGATATGACAGTTGAGGCCCTATTGGGGTACACGGTTCCCATAGTTGTTAGCTCTTAGACATGTTCCCACTTATTGATAGGTTATTTCCATAGATAGGGGTGTGATTGTGCTATAGGGGAAGCTAGGTTTCACTGATTGAGCTTTTTGGCAGAGGATATTTTAGAGATTGCATCCGGACCAGTCGTGGCCATTATGTGTGACTGAGTATGCTTGTTGTGCTGACTAATGCCCTGTTGTAGCATGGATTTGATAACTTGTGTATATCAATTGTATTTGTTGTGGTAACTCGTGGATAACGCTCCTGGATAGGGATTGATTTGTTAAGTTCTATGGGATGGTGACTGATTTGTTAAATGTTAGAACTATATGATTCTTTTTAGTTGAGGCAATGTGTGCCAAGTTGGATTGTGGAGATCGAGTATAAACCATATGTTATTAACTTTCAGTAGTTTTAGTTATCTAGTTTGAGGCCAGCGGGAGGTAACTAGGAGTGATCTACCTCTATTACCCATTGTACTTCGTATATGACTTGATGATGATAAGTACGGAGTACTATAACTAGGGGGCAATATATGTGTGTATGGATACAAAAAAAAGTAAAAGAAATGTACTAGTGAATGGTATGTTGAGTGTCCATTGCGTTGGTAAGGATCTGATGATCATTGATAATACGATGAGTGTTATGTTCATTAGTTATTCTATTCCTAATCATCTACTCTCATAATGAGACTACTTACATCTATTGTGGTTGTAATCTATTATATTGAGATAGTACCTTAGCTATTTGTTACATTAGTGATTGTTGTGGTTGTTGTGCTAGGGTTATTGAATAGCAAGGGAAAAACATTTAATCCCTAAATGTAAATGTGGGTATGTTTGCTATTGTTCGTAGTTATTTGGTTAGCCTATGAGCCATTTGTGGTTGATTTGTGAAAATTTCTTATATAAAGGGACCGGGAGCAGTGTGAAAGTCATATATGTAAAACACGATTACAATTATGAATAACTATGATTATTTAGATATCTGATAACATGTTACAGAAAAGTATACCTAGCCTCCAGATTTTCTATTACATCTTATTTCATTGAGCTAATAGGATAATTGATTGATCATTGATGATACCTTAGTGGGGAATATTTCAATGATCCTCTAGGTCATTTCTATGGTTTTACAGTTATTTTGTTGATTTGAGCATGTGTACACTGACCTCAGGCTGTTAGTGATTTGTTGGGACTATTTGTATGGTTATTGCTTCGGTTAGTTTAGGATTTATATGAGTTTTAAGCTAATGGGGAAGTTATACCTGTAAAATGAGTTTTCAAGTAAAGTCCTAGTAAACAGATTCAGAGCGGAATTATAATAATTCCATTAGCTCAAGAAGTACAACTAGGCTAGGAGCATGTTTGGTGGAATTATATCATCGTTTGCAAATTTAGCCGCAAGAATCAATTAATAGTTAACTCAGTCAACACCTTTGGGAACTGTGCCTCAGATAAGAATTTTGATAACGTGATAAGCTTCAAAATGTCAAGTTTGAACTAGAATGATCCTTTGTTTGATACTGGAGACTTCTGAATGTGATTTGATCCCATAGGGATTTTCGTTAAAAGTTGCATATAAGTGAGTGGGACCTACTTTAAACTGTAATGACCTTCGGTGGAAATTTAGTTTGCAATATTAGATCTGAAATGTCAAAATTATTAGAGTTATATAGTCTGTTTGCAAAAGTCGAAGTCTAAATGAGCCCAAAACAGTGAAACATAGAATCGAAAAGGTGCTGAAAAGGGATATATATATATATACACACACACACACATATACATATATGCACTTATTTCAAGTGAATTATCTATATATTTTCTCTAACTTTGGACCGCGATTTTGAGGTATGAATTTTCGCGAGGAAGCTCATGGAAGTGTCAGATTCCAATTTTGGCACACATTGTGACATAAAAGTCACTGTTTTTGCAGCATAGCTTATCGTAAATTGATGAAAACTTTATATTGAGATATCTTGGTCATTTCTCAATGAAATTAATTGAAATTTGTGTCTAAATTATGCTATCTTCTCTAGGGAGCGTTGTAGTATGCTTGGATCTTATTAATTTGGATGTAATTTTGCAGAATTTGACTAAGAAGTTATGTAAGAAATATTTTCTAATAAGAAATGCAACTTTATTTTTGTGTTGTTTCTATGTTTTCTAGGATTTATTTTGGGTTCAATTTCTGGCTATCGACACGGATGATATAGGGATAATTTTATTGGGTCGGTTTGGTATTTTGTACATGGGCGCCATTTTCCCTATTTAGTCATAATTAATGAAATTTCACCCATTTTCTGAGATCTTACAGCCAAATAAACCTAATGACCATATGATATATGTTTTCACATCTGAGCAATGTTAGAGATGATGAGGAATTGAAAGCTCAGGTGGACTGATCAGGAGCATAAGGGACTGTCTTCTAGGTTGGCTAGGCTTTCCTCACCTCTAGACTGAGTTGAAATGTCTTATGAGAGTTTGTTCGTTGTTGGAAGTCCTCAAGTAAAGTTTATATATATAATGTTGAGACTATGATTATCATTTGGACTTTATGATGCCTGCATCTGTTCTATTAGATAGTTTTAACACTGTTTGGTCTATGTATACTTCTTATAAGGTATGTATGGGTAAGTTAGCACATGACGCAGGTAAGTTAAGCATTGATGCTTCTTGTGTATATATATTTGACTATTTAAATATTTTGATTGAATTATTGGGCTCTCTAACACAGAAAATTGTTTTATATCATTGTGGTTCTGATTATTTGTAATCTATATATTGTAATTATATTTTCTTAAAATCCATATTTGATTGTTAGAAATTGAGCCACTATTGGGATCTATAATAGTTATATATGTTATACTACCTGGTTGTTAGCACTGTTAAGCTTTGAATTGACCTACTAGGGGTTAAATGTAACTTACACTCTGTGATTGGTATGGAGACCTATCTTGACCCTTGTTTACCCTTATGAGTAGTCTGGTGTTGATGCTATGTAGTAGTTGAGAGGCTAGGTGATGAGTATGCATTATACATGGTAGGTTGTGCTAAACTTTTGTCGTATATGATGATGTGAGATTGCAATCATTGTATTGGTGACTGTACTAGTTGCAATTACTAGAGTAGTTGAGTTCTGGAACTATTGGACTATGAAAAGGTTGGATATGGGCTAATGCCTTGTGACAAGCATGTATTCTGGCTTAACTACTATTTATATGAATATGTAGCCTGATGCTACTATGATATGTTGGTTGTGAGGTCATTTATTGATTATATGTTGTACTATGGACTAACTCTAGTATAGATATGATTCTGATTGGCCGATTTATTATTGTTATTTATGATACAGCCATACTGTATACTAATTCTGGTAATGACTCTGCTGGGCTTGGTTGTTCATATATTTATGATATATCTGTGATTGTCCATGTTTACTTTGGGAACTTGTGATTGACTGGATTGTGATATATTTGACCTTGGGTGGGCATGACCTTACAATTGTCTTGAGATATATACTTCTATATATAGTTTCTAGTCATTGTGCATCTGTTATCCTTACTTGACGATGGGGTTACCTACTATAGACTGAGAGAGATGATAGTTATGTTTGGTTGGGCTATGTGATACTTGCTTTCAAATATAATGTTGTTGGATCTCCAGATAGACTAGTAAGTGAGTAATTATTACTGTGACTTGAGTCTTCGAAAATGTTCCGTATGTTATGAGCTTCGGTGGCCACTTTTGAGTATCCAAGACTTGAGTGACGCTCCTCATGTTCTATAGTCCCCGGTGGCTATGACTGGGATGTCGAGTGACAAATGATGATTTTGATGTTAAACCACCTATTGATAGTTTTGGGTCTGGGACCCTGTTGATACTTTTGGGTCTAGGACTCTATCGATTATCATGGGTCTAGGACCCTGTCAATTGTTCTTTGATTGAGGACCCCGTTGTTTACCTATGGATCTATACACTTATACACACTTTTGATTCTCTATCCTCTTGGACGTTAGCTTAGGTTACACTGACTCTGCATTGGAGTTGCTATACATGGAGTCTCATAGATACATTATAAGATCAGGTTTCACGACCTGATATGATCTATAATCTAGTGTTGGGTATCATGATTTGACATGATATACACTTCAGCATCGGGTGACATGACCTGACACGGTTAAGGGGATTGTTTTTGCCGTGGGGGATCCTTCCCACCATTATTCATTTAAGTGCCAGTATCGGCTTTCAGGTCCTTATATGATATGATACTTGGGATCGGGTGTCAAGTCATGACACAACATGATACTTAGGATTTTCATTTAGCTAATTGGTGAGTCCTCCCTTAATTTCGAAAGATATCATGTGTAAGTTCTAGATTTGAGTTTAAACTTATTTTATTATATTTAAAGGTATCCATGGGTCTGTTATTAGAAACATTTAATCACATGTTTTAGAGGCTTCATAGACTAGACTATTGAGTAATGACTAAATTATAATTTTGACTAGTTTCATTCATACTAGTCTTACTCAGTTGATGGATAGATTTTCGGCCTTCGGCCTTTATTTATCATTTGACATTTCTTTTCTCTAAGTATTCTTATTCATTGATGTCTTTCGCTGTTAAAATATAATAAGGCCAAGTGGTTCGCTTAGGGGTTAGTAATAGTCTTTGAGTGCCGGCCACGCCGAGGGTACCTTCACGAGATATGACAAACCTGGTATCAGAGCACAAAGTTAAAGTGTCCTAAGGAGTCTATGAAGTTGTTTCTAGTAGAGTCTTGTTTATGGGTGTGCTCTGCGCCACACTTGATAAGCAACAGGCTATGAGACATTAGATATTGTTATACATTTTTTTATTTTGAGTTCATATGATAGAGTTTAATTCCATTAAAGTATATATCTAATTTGTGCATTATGAGGTTGCAAATCATGCCTCCTAAGCATACTACCACCCAAAGAGATGCTTCAGCTTGCAACATTCAGAATCCCCCACCAGTGCTGCCTCTTCAAATGGAGATAAGGGGTCGGGGTCGACGTGTTAAAGTTACTATGGCTCCCCAGCGGCCTACTACTTCACCAGATCCTATTACAGATATTGATTTTAAAGGAGTTATCACTATGCTCACCTAACTAGTGGTCGTCCGGAGTGGGAGTTGGAGATCACAAACTCGTAGCTCTATCTTCCTAGAACCAACTACTGCAATGAGACTTAGAGATTTTTTTAGGATAAACCCACCAATCATCACAGGGTCTATGTTTAAGGAAGACCCCTAGAATTTTATTAATAAGATGTGAAAGGTGTTTAAATCTATGAATGCAATGGAGATCAAGGGAGTTGAACTAGCTTCCTATTAACTCAAGGTTGTGGAAAATATTAGGTACAATCAATGGGAAGAGAGTCAAGGTGAGAATGTTGAGTCTTCCATCTAGGATGGCTTTCAAAGTTTTTTCCACGAGAGTTGAGGGAAGTGAAGGTTGAGAAGCTTATTAACTTGAAGTAGGAGCGGTTGACTGCCAAAGAATATAGCCTCAAATTCATACAACTATCCAGATATGCTCCAGAGATGGTCCCTAACATGATATCTAGATGAGAAAGTATATATCTGACTTGGGCAATCATGTGAAAAAAGAGTGCGAAGTTACATTGCTAATTCTAAACTTGGATATCTCTAGGCTTATTGTCCATGTAGAACAACTTGAGAAGGACAATAAGAAGGACAAGGAGGAGTACTTGAGAAAGAAGGTTAAGTCAGCAAGGCATGAGACTAACCATCATAAGCAAAGTAAAGGGAACAATTCCAATTTTCAAAAGAGGTCTTTGAATTATGCACCATCCTCAGCAAGTGCACCAGCTCTGAGTAATAGGTATGATCAAAAGTTTTAGGGCCATCGAAATTTCAGAGCCTAGGGTTCTCAATCTAAAGCTAGTGTGGCTCACTATTCGAGTCGTAAACCATTATATGGCAAGTGTGGCAAAATCCACGTAGGTGAGTATCGTGAGGGCACAAATGTTTGCTATAAGTGCAGACAGACTTGTCACTTCCAAAATGAGTGCCAATAAGGAGGCAAGGCAATGAACATAATGAAGATTAGTCTTCAGCAACACTACCTACCAGTAGTTGTCAAAGAGGTGTCATAACTAATAAGAGTAAGGGTCCAAACCATTTGTATGCGAAGGGAAATTGACATGATCAGGAAGTTGCAACAGATGTTCTCGTGGATATGCTTTGAGTCTTTTCCTATGATGTCTATGCCTTTCTTGACTTAACTTCCACATTATCATTTATAACTCCATATGTGGATAGCAAGTTTAAGATCCTTCCTGAATGTCTTCTTGATCCCTTCAGTGTTTCTACTCCTGTTGGTGACTCCAATCTAGCTGAAAGTGTATATAGAGATCGCAAGAGGTCTATTTATCATTTCAATAATTTGGAAAACTTAGTTGAGTTAGAGATTATTAACTTTGATGTAGTTCTTGGCACAGAATGGCTTCACGCTTGTTATGCCTATATCAGTTGTAGAACACGGACTATCAAATTTAAATTTTTGAATGAGCCTGTTATAGAGTGGAAGGGTAGTTTTATAGTGCCTAAGGGTAAGTTTATTTCTTACCTTAGGGCTAGAAACTTAATTTCTAATGGACGTATCTATCACCTCGTGCGAGTTATGTCTAATGATGTAGAGTTTCCACCTTTAGAGTCATTTTCATTTGTCAATGAATTCCTGGTATCTTCCCTGATGATTTGCTTGGAGTACCTCCTGATAGGGAGCTTGACTTTAGGATTAATGTTCTCCCCTATACTGAGGCCATCACTATTCCGCCATATAGAATGCCTCTCGCCAAATTGAAAGAACTGAAAGATCAATTGAAAGATCTCCTGGATAAGGGATTTATTAGGCCGAGTGTCTCTCCATAGGGTGATCCTGTCCTATTTGTGTGCATGAAAGATAGTTCCCTTGGGATGTGCATAGATTATCGCTAGTTGAATAAGGTTACCATTAAGAAAAAATATCCCCTTCTGAGGATCGACAACTTATTTGACCAACTTTAGAATGCCACTCTTTCATCTAAGATAGACCTTAAATCAGGCTACCACCAGTTGAAAGTGAGAGAATGTGACATCCCGAAGACATCTTTTCGAACTCATTATAGTCACTTTGAGTTTCTGGTAATGTTCGTTGGATTGACAAATTCTCCTGTTGCTTTCATAGACTTGATGAACAGAGTATTTAGATAGTACCTTGACTTTTTCATGATTTTTTTCATAGATTATATTTTGGTGTACTCCAGAGATGAGAAAGAACATGTCAATCACGTCCGAACTATTCTTCAGACTCTCAAGGATAAGGTGTTGTATACCAAATTTTTAAAATGTAAATTCTTGCTTGACTTAGTGTCATTTTTAGGTCATGTCGTCGCAAGTGATGGTATTCAAGTATGTATGCATAAGGTTGAGGCAGTTAAGAACTGTTGTAAACCCACCTCTCCAACAAACATAAGAAGTTTTTCGAGTTTTGCTAGTTACTATGCAAATTTGTTAAGGGATTCTCTTCTATATCCTCGCTATTGTTGAATCAAAACAAAGATAGGTTTCAGTGGTATGACGAGTGTGAGAAGAGTTTTCAAGAGTTGAAAACTAGATCAATGACTGCACCAGTGTTAACTCTCCCTAAGGGAACTGATGATTTTTTTATCTATTGGTCTGCTTCTAGAGTGGGATTGGGAAGTGTTCTAATGCAGAGAGGTAAGGACATAGCATATGTTTCGCATATGTTTCCAGATGACTTAAGAATGAGTTGAACTATCCAAATCATGACTAAGAATTGGTTGATGTGGTGTTTGCATTCAAGATTTGCCGTCACTACTTATATGGAGCACATGTTGATATATTCACATACCACAAGAGACTGCAATATGTATTCACCTAGAAAGAGCTTAACTTGAAGTAGCGGAGATGGCTTGAGTTGCTCAAGAACTACGATATGAGCATCATCTACTATCTAGGTAAAGCTAATATGGATGTTGACGCTCTTAGCAAGTTGCCTATAGAAAGCATTTTTAATGTGGAAGAAGAGAAGAAAGAGTTGGCTAAAGAGTTGCACAAACTAGAAAGATTGGGAGTTCAACTAGATGAATCTAGTGAAGTTGGAATACTTAAGCATAAAGAGTCTAAATCATCTCTTCTAGTAGAGGTAAAGGAGAAGCAAGATTAAATTCCCATCTTACTCCAATTGAAGGACGATGTACATAAGCAGAAAGTGATAGCATTCAACAAGGCGGAGATGGGGTATTAAGATACCAAAGTAGATTGGATGTTCCCAATATTGATGGTATTCGAGAAAGGATTATGTTAGAAGCCCTTAACTTTAGATATTCTATCTATGCAAGGTCTACAAAATGTCCCGCAACTTGAGAGAGGTTTATTGGTGAAGTGGGATGAATAGAGGCATATATTTCTAAGTGCCCAAAATGCCAACAAGTAAAAGTTAAGGACCAATGGCCAGAATTTTGAAACTCCACAAAGAAAGTGGGAGATAATCAATATGAATTTCATCATAGGCTTACTGAGGTTTTTCGAACAACACTATTTGATCTGGGTAATTATTGATAGGATGACTAAATTAGACTACTTGTTGCCAATATAGTCTACTAATATGGCAGAGGACTATGCCCAATTGTATATCTGTAAGGTTTTCAAATTGCATGGAGTTCCTTTGTCCATCATATCAGATAGAGAAGCTGAATTTACTACCCAATTTTGGAAGTCCTTTCAGAAAGGCCTGTGTTCAAAGGTGAACCATAGTACTGCTTTCTACCATCAGACTGATAGTCAGGCAGGACGAATGAGACAAACTTTGGAGGATAGGTTGGGCATTGTGTTTTTGACTTCAAAGCTATTTTGGATGATCAACTAGCTCTGATTTAATTTGCCTACAACAATAACTTTCATTCGAGTATCCAAATGGCCCCTTATGAGGCCCTCTCTAGGAGAAGATGTAGATCACCGATTGTATGGTTTGAGAAAGGTGGAGTAGGGTTGATTAGGCCAGAATTGGTACACCAGGATATGGAGAGTCTAAGATCATCCAAGAGAGACTGAGAACTACATAGTCACCAGAAGTCCTACACTAATGTTAGGAGAAGGGAGACAGAGCTTGAAGTAAATGATTGGGCATACTTGAAAGTGTCACCTTTGAAAGGTGTAATAAGATTTTGGAAGAAGGAAAAGTTAAGTCCTCGATACATTGACACCTAAAAAATATTTAAGAGAATGGAAAATATAGCTTCTAAGTTACAGATACCACAAGTGTTGGTAGCCATCCATTCGACCTTTCACATTTCTATGGTGAAGAAGTGTTTGGGAGATCAATCATTAGTTATGACTATTGAAAACATTGGAGTGAAGGATAGTTTGAGTTATGGAGATATCCTAGTCTACATCCTTGATAGTTAGATTCACAAGTTGAGAACTAATGAGGTTGCATCTGTAAAAGTGTTGTAGAGAAGTTAATCCATTGAAGGGGCCATATGGGAAGTTAAATAGGATATGAAAGCTAGATACACGAAGCTATTCATGGCTCCTAATGATGAAATTGATGGTAATGATTCATTTCTATTCTCTGAATCACTTTCCCATTGTTGAGTTGATACTTATCTCTGAGTTGGTGCTTCCCTTGAGTCTATGCTTAAGTATGCATGTGTTTAATTGTATACATGACTAATGATAATGTTAGAAATAATATTTCAATTTTTAATCCTGAGTTGATGTTGATTTCTGGAGTATGAGGATTCGAGTATCTGAGTAATTGGGGTCTTGATGGTGTTCCTGCTTAATAGGTTTCCTAGTTGCTTATGATTTGAGAATGAATAATCCCAAGGGGAGATTTTATGACACTCCATAACTCTATTCTTATATGTACCTATGTTCCAAGCCTCATTATTATATGTGAAAAGTGGATTAGGGTCATAATAGACCTCTATTACTTAGTTGAGTTCAAAACTTTCCTATAAATTGAGTTTCTCATGTTAGATTATACAAAGTTCAACTTTAAATGACCATAACTCTTATCACACAAAGAATTATGGGACGTATGACCTACAAAATGAATGTTCTTTGAATTAGCTTTCCAACGCCACTGATTTTCACTTCATTTGGAGTTTGGAGTCAAAACTTATGGCCATTTTACTATGGACTGCTAGAGCAGAGTGTATCCACAAGGTGACTTACGAGCTATGATTTGATTACAGTCCGTCTGTTGACTAGTGGTAAAATCTCACAAAAATCCATTTTCGAGCCCCCAAAGTGATGGACCTATTTACGAGTCGTAAGTGAATCTATGAGCCATAGATTGGGCTTGTGGAATCAATATAGAAATTCCAAAATTTTCCCAAAAACTTATGAATTGGTTTATACGGGTCGTGGTAGTTTCTATAGGCCATAGGTTAGCCCGTGGACAACTTTGAATTTTTTTTAAAAAAGGTTATTTTGATCTTTTCCTACCCTTTCAGAGCCTAAACTTAACATTTTTGTACTAAATAAATCTCAAAACATATCAGTTCAATCTTATTACGCTAAAACACCTTTTTCAATTTTTTTTCTCAAAAGCGTAAATTTTTTTAAAAATAAAATCCTACAGGCTAAGCCATTTGATTAAAAAAGAATGTTTGAGAGGCCCAAAATTTGGCCATCACATTAAAGACGCAAAAGGACTACATTGTACTAGACTCAAAATAAAATATACAAATAATATTAAGACCACCTAGAAAGTTCTCTCTCTTTCAAAAGGAGAGTCAATACGCCTTTTACTGTTCCTCTCCTTTCCACTACTTAGAGAATGGTTTTAAGGGAGAAAAAGGCTAGGGTTCGAAGATAATCTTGTGAATTTTTCCAAGACATTTCAAGATCAAAACTTTCAGGTATGTAAGACTAACCAAATCATTGATTATGTTCTTCCCATGTGCCCCATAACCCAAATGGATGAAGTTGTTAATGAATTGAATGAACGTTTTTGAAGGGTTATCTAAAATACTAATGTATTCCCATATGATCTTGAATGATTTACTAATTTTTATGAATTAAATGTTTGAATTAGGTTATTTTGCTTTTCTATATGAAGCCTAACATGAATTCTTATTATTTGTACATATTTCACTTAACCGGGTATGCATGAGTATAATTTGAGCCTAAAGAGTCTGTGGAATCCTTAAATTATTTAACTCTATTTTTGTTTTACTGAATACTATGAGTTAGAACGATGCATGATAGAGTCTTTATAAGTCAAGAGTTGAACCTTAAAAGAATATAACTAAAGAGTTGATAGTTAGTGTGATGAAATGAGTTGACAAATGTCCAATAAGACTAGAAGAGTGAGTTAATCATAGGGTTGATGCCTTGTGAGCATGTTGATTCTTGGAGAAGTATTGAGCACCAAATCGAGTAACAGTAAGTCTAAATCAAACTCAATAACTACATAGTCACCATATGAGAGGATTGTACCATAAAATCAGATGTTTTCTATTATCCCAAAAAGAGGACTTGGTGTTACTGATTTTGGATCCACTGATGGGATATCCTTTACCCTGGAAAGTATGGATGGATATGGCAATGATATTACTTTATTGTATCATCACTGGCTCATAAGTGATGGTCGTCAATTAGGAAAACTCCCAAATAGGCCTAGATAGTACTCTGAGTGGATAGGACTAGATGATATATGAGTGGTCATTTTCTAAGCTTCATTCTCAGTTTAGACTCTTGACTTTCTAGTTGAGTTCCCTACTTCCTGTGCTGAGCTATTTGAATTGATGTTATTATTTGTTTACATGTTTCATTCTGCTATTATATATACTTGTACATTCTATGTACTAACATTTATTTGGGCTTGGATCTTTTTATGATGCAGAGAAAGGTACTAGGGGCATCAAGAAACGCCCTATGGAGGACCTATTTGCATTCAGCTGATCGATGAGCCCTCCCCTACTTTTAGAAGACATCATATTTCTACACCAGCTTTGAGTTTAGACTTATTTTATTTTATTTAGAAGTATCCATGGGTCTGTCATTGGCACCGTTTAGTTAGATATTTTGGAGGCTTCATAGACTAGACTGTTGAGTTATGACTGGATTATATTTTTGAGTAGTTTCTATCATACTAGTCTTACTAAGTTTATGGATAGATTGTTTGGCATTTTGCCTTTATTTATCATTTGTCATTTCTTTTCTTTAACAATTCTTATTCATTGATGTCTTTCGCTATTGGAATGTGATTGAATGAATGTGATGAGGCTAAGTGGTTTACTTAGGAGCTACCAATAGTCTCTGAGTGCCAGCCATGCCAAGGGTATCCTCCCGAGGTGTGAAACTACAAAGCACATTCTATGAACCATATTAACTTGGGCTGCAATTTATAGTTACTGGTTCATGTTCCCCAGACCAAAAATCATGGTCTTTGAATCTTGACAAACTTTAATAAGACAAAACCTACTTACGACCCATAAATGAATCTATGAGCCATAGAATATTGGTCTTAGACTGAAGTCTAACTTTGCTAGGAAACCATGAAAGGGCCTTCTATGACCCATAAATCAGACCAGAACCCATAAATGGGATGTCGTGATCTAGTTTGTCAGATTTAATGAAGGTTAGTCTCACCTTTTCCTATCCTTTTTTAATTATATCTTAGACATTTCATGATTTAAATATTAACCATGTCAATCTTAATGATACCCATACTCTCATATTCACTTTAAATACATTGAGAGCTAATGCAAAAGTTAGAAACATGCTTGGGTTCGTGGAATTCTACCAAGCTCCCTTTATTTCGAGTAAAGTTTTATTTTTCCAGTTATTTAAGGCTATCATAGCATAGGATTGAGTTCTTCCATGTGTCCACTGTCTACGTATTCATTTTGATTGAGTGTTATATTGAGTAAAAATCTAGTTTTTAAATTCGGATTGAGTTAATTCTTCTTTTATTTATTTATATATTATTATGTATTAAGATTATTATAATCTTTATCTCCCAAATTGTTAGAATTGTTGCTCATTGCTAAATTTTCAAGAATCCTAATTGAGTTAACGATTATGGATTTTTCATGCATTATTTGACATTGATATTGATGATTTTCATGCATAAAACATTTTTTTTTTAAATAGAGACGCTGAACATTTTAATTGAGTTTTTGATGAAATTCAGCATTATGTTCAAATGATGTTTTGAGTAAATGTTATGATGATGATTTTTTGAGATAAAATTGATGCTTTGATGTTAAAGTCCATTGAGATCTAATGAGATATTTCAAAATGTTGATAGATATGAGCACATATTTTTTAGGAGTATTTGTACTGAATTTGGTAAGAGTACAAATAACTCAAACCCCCATCGACTACCTATCCAATGTAGGATAGTTTATATTGATAATTTGAATGACTCTTTAACCTTCGTAAGGGATTTTATATTAGATCCATTGACATTTCATCCCTTGCTCTTGCAAGGTAATGTATGGTTGTGGCAATTACAACAGTTCGTTGTCTCATCACTCGCTCATATAATGATGGTTATAGGTGAGATAAACTCCCTAAGAATAAATTTGTACATTATTTGACTAAATTACATATGGATATTAATGATTAATGAAAACATTGGTTATATTTTTTAACTTGCATAGCATAGTGATGTTGAGTTATGTTGCATTCTTTTCTAGAATACCTTTGATACATGTTGTTCTACTCAGCCATATTATGTAACATACATTTCATGTATGAATGACATTCAACATTTCATCTGTTCATATGAGATATAAGTTCCAGGGATCCTCATCTAATGATTCGTTGAAGATTCTGAGTATTTTCAAAATTTTGGTGAGACATCTTAGCATTCAGAGGATTATCTTTTATTTTAGTTTATGTCATTCTTTTCATAGTTCTGACGAAGCCATGGACAAGTGTTGACACCTATTTGATATTAACAGAGTCTTCATAGACTAAGTTTGATAATATATTTTAGAGTCTATTTGAAATCATTTTATTAATATTGAGTTATTCTTTGAATTATTCTTGAGTTACTTGGTTATTCATGTTGATATCCCAAAGCTCACATAAGTATTTTCTGGTTCTTTAGAGTTTTTCATTAATTGGACATATGATGAGATCAAGCGATTTACTTGGTAATCGATTATGTTTTTTGAGTGTCGGCTAGGCCTAAGGTAACCCTATCAAGAAATTGCATTAAGATTCTTTTATTTGGTTGTAAACATTATACGAAGGATGATACTCAATTTTACAGGAGCCTCTAGAGACAACATTGCACCGGAGAGGCAGAGAGAAGAGACAAGCTTCAATTAGGAAAGCCATTTGCTTAAACAATTTTGTACATAGGACAATGTCTTGTTTTGGACTAGGCCGGTCACTTTTTATCGTTTTCTCTTTGGTTATTTTTAGGCTACTTTGGCCAATTTTATATAAATTTTAGTTTGCTAAAATAAAGGAGTGAAAATCTCCACACAATTTCTTGTAAAAATTTTTAAAAAAGTACACGAGAGTATCTTCTATCTTCTTCTTTAAGTGCTCATTCACCCTGAAATGCAAAATAACATTTAATGCGCACTAGAGATTAATTAAATGTGGATATGCAGAAGTAGGTAAGTAGCTCTTTGAATCCTCTATATAATGACTACATTTGCTTCACTTTTATTCATATCAACCTTTGATTTATAATTTCATACCCACCAAATTTCTTCCTTAGTTTTCTTCTCCATAAGAGAACCCTCTCTTTGGATCTTTTACCTCCTTTCCTTATCATAGAAAACATCATTATATTTTTTCAATAAGCATATTTTTAAAATGTTAAAAATGTTTATTGTCTCTATCAAAAATCACAATTAAGAATTTTAGCTTGATTCTACCAAACACACTCCATATCAATTCTCTAGCAGTGTCAACTCTACATCCGCTGAGGTGCGACTCTGATTATCGGCCGAACCATTTACTAGCCGGCTCTCGATTTCTTTACATCATCTCTATTCTCTTTATACTCTGGCTTTCGTCCCTTCTCCCTTGGATGCTTCTAGTCTATATTATTCGTTGTCTAGTTGGCACCTTGAACTACAATGGCCATTTTCGAAACAGAAGGTTTCTCCCAATCAAATTAGAAAACCCTAGTTCTACCAACACCATACATTGGGATTTCTAGATTTTAGCGACATCTCAGATCTACATCCAGCAATTTAAAGATTCTAATGATGTCATCTCTGGTAATGACAAGACTACGACAGTGATTCAGAACCATTTTCTATCAGGCAACTGCACGTTCCGATGATGCGTTCAATAATTAATTTTTTCGATCAGATTAATCAGGTGATATCCTCCATTTTCTCATTTTTTTTCTTGTTCAACTTCCTATTCTTGTCAGATTCTCTGTTCTCTCCTATTTTTGTATGATTTCCTTTCTATATATTTCTCTTTTTTTCCTTTTTAATTTCTTGTTCCAGATAGCTCTCCTATTTTGGCATTATTTGCTTGCTGATTCTTATTGTTTTTCATATACCTTGATTAATATTTCCTATCAAGTACAGAATATGTGCAATATTTCTATCCTACTTGTTACATTTTTCAATATATTTCATTATTTTGCTATGTTATTACTTCAGGTATAGTGTGATTGTTTCTCATGTGTTGAGTACCTTGGTGTTGTGGGTTGTCTGTTACAAATTGTGATTATTGCTTTTGTTGTGACCCCGTTATATTTTATAGGACTACAAATTATAGTTTAGCTTTAACTGTTCTGTATTTTTGCATTGGTGTTTCAAGAGATTGTGATTCTCTATTGTTTATAATTGTTGAATAAATAGTTCTTAGTGAAGTTTAGTGGTGTTGGGGTCTAATAATGGATTAGGGTCATGTTGTCGGTTGGGGTCAAAGACTAGGGGTAGTAGTGGTAAGAGGGTAACGGGCTTACTTAGGTTGAGAGTAGGGAAGTGGAATATAGCATCACTTACGGGGAAGTCTATAGAGTTAGTGAAGAGCTTTAAGAAGAGACGAATTAATATAGCATTTGTCAAGAGAGCAGATGGGTAGGTACTAAGGGGCGAGGCATAGACAAGTTTAAATAATGGTACTCGGGTGGTTCTAGGTATAGGAATAGAGTAGGCATCCTAGTAGATGAAAACCTTAGGAAGTTCGTCATAGAGGCCAGTAGGACAAATGATAAGATCATGTCTATTAAACTCATGGTCGATAGTCATATTGTGAATATAGTTAGTGCCTATGCACCCCAAGTGGGCCTAGATGATGAAGGATAAAAGCTCTTTTAGTAATATTGGATGAGGTTGTGAGAGATATACCAGAAACAGAAAAGATTTTCATCATGAAATATTTTAATGGGAATATTGGTGCCACTTCTAGTGGTTTTGACGATGTCCGTAGAGGCTTTGATTTTTGGGAGAGAAATGGAGGTGGGACATCTCTTTTGAAATTTGCTAAAGCCTTTGATTTTGTTATTTCTAACTCATGTTTCCTGAAGAGAGAAAATCACTTGGTTACCTTTCATAGTACGATTGCTAACACACAAATTGACTACTTCCTCCTACGAAAGGATGATAGAAGCCTTTGTAAGAATTGTAAGGTAATTCTGCGTTAAAAATTTCCACTCAATATAGGCTTCTAGTAATAGATGTGGAGATTAAGATGGGTAAGAAGAAGAAGGTTACTTATGCTTGATCTAGGATTAGATGGAGTGTCTTAACTCCAGCTCTTTCTCGGGACATGGGGGATAAGTTGAGAAATTTGGGGGCTTTGAATAGTAGTGGATATGTAAACACTATGTGAGATACCACAGTTGGTTACATTAAGAGGGTTGCAACCGAGGTTCTAAGGCTTTCAAGAGGGACCTTTGGTGATATTAAGGTGAATGGTGGTGGAGTGGAGAAGTTCAAGGCAAAATGAAAGCCAAGAATATTTTCTACACGAAGTGGTTGGAATTTTGTGAAGAGGATGAAAAAATAAGGGTCATAGATATTTATAAGAGGTAAAGATAGAAGCAAAGATGGTAGTAACGAGTGCTAAGACAGTAGTGGTTGTATGTCGAGTTAAGTGAAAAAAGCAAGGAGAAGAGATTGTAAAGGCTTATGAAGGTCATAGAGAGAAAAGCTCGTAACTTAGACCAAGTGAAGTGCATTAAGGATGAGAAGGGTGTGATGTTGGCAGATCAGAATTGCATAAAGATATGGTGGAAGGCTTACTTTCATAAACTCTTAAACAAAAAAAGGGATAGAGATATTGAGTTAGGTGATTTGGCACACTCCAATAGGTTTCGAGATTTTGGTTATTACAAACATTTTAGAGTTGAGGAAGTTAGACAAGTTGTTAGTAGGATGAACAGAGGGAGAGTGATCGGATCCAATGAAATTCCGGTGGATTTTTAAGTGGTTGACTAAGTTGTTTAATGCTATTATGAAGATTCCTAAGATCCCCAATGAATGGAGGAGTACAATGGTTCTATTGTACAAGAACAAGGGTGATATTCGAAGATGTAACTGTTATAGGGGTATTAAGTTATTTAGCCATAGTTTGAAGGTTTGGGAGAGAGTGGTGGGAGATCATGCTAAGGAAAGTAGTGCCTATTTCTGAGAACCAGTTCGGATTTCTGCCGAAATGATCAACTACTGAAGCAATCCATATTGTCTAAAGATTAGTGGAGAAATATAAGGAAAGAAGGAGGGACCTTTATATGGTGTTCATTGACCTTCAAAAGGCCTATCAAAAAGTCCTGAGGGATATTTTATGAAGATTTCTAGAGGCGAAAGGTGTTCTAATGGTGTATATTAGGGTGATAAAGGATATGTATTATAGAGCTAGAAATCGAGTAAGAACGGTAGGAGGAAACTCAAACTATTTTCCTATTCAGATGGACTCTATCAAGGATCTGTATTGAGCCTTTTTCTTTTTTCTTTGGTAATGGATGAGTTGTCATGGTCTATCCAAGAGGGGGTGCCATGATGTATACTATTTACAAATGACATAGTACTAATTAATGAGGCTCGAGCTAAAGATAATGATATATTGAAGGTTTGGATATATACTTTGGAACTCAAGGGGTTAAAATTTGGCAAAACCAAAATAGAATACTTAGAGTTTAAACTAAGTGTTGCTAGAGATGAAGCAAACATTGTAGTGAAGTTTGTCACGCAACCTATTCGTAAGAGAGAAAGCTTTAAGTATCGTTGATTCATCATCTAGAGTAGTGGTGATATCAACGATGATGTTACACAATGTATTGGGGCAGCATGGACGAAATGGAGGCTTGCCTTAGGAGTATTGTATGATCAAAATATACCAACTAATCTTAAGGGCAAGTTTTACAAAATGGTGGTTAGACCATCTTTGCTATATTGCGGTGCAGTGTTTGCTAGTGAAGAATTTACATGTTCAGAAGATGCAGGTTGTGGAGATAACGATGTTGAGATAGATGTGTGGACATACTAGAGCGATAGAATTAGGAATGAGATCATCCAATAGAAGCTAGAGGTGGCCCCTATGATTAATAAAATGAGGGAAGCGCGACTGCATTAGTTAGGACATGTGTAGAGAATGAGTATCTATCTTGTTAGGAGGTGCAAGAATTTAGATTTAGGGGATAAACTGGGTGGTAGAGGTAGACCAAAGAAGCATTAAGGGGAGGTGATCAGACAAGATATGAAAAAACTTCATCTTACAGAGGACATGACCTTAGATAGAAAAGAGTACAGGTTGCGTATTAGAGTAAAGGGCTAGTAGGTTAGTAGGGTATTTCAATTTATGAATTTTTGAGATAGCATGTTAGTAGGAGTAGTGATGTCATGACCCAGACCTAGGGACTAGGATTGACATGGCGAATAGGAACCCAAGAGTCCCCAAACAAGCCTCAAAGTATCTATATTCACATCATCAGTTCAAATATGCAAACGAATAGTAAACACATAGTTCTAAGAGATGGAAAAGTAGGACTCATGATATGGAGATGTCATAAGAAAAGGGATTAACATGATTCCACATAACATATAACATGCATATATACTAAAAGGCGGGTAAGTATGACTCACTCTCTGGGGGCAATTCGGGACTTAAGATCTTTCACATCATACACAAAACCATATCATAAGCTCATAACCAAGTCACATAGAGATATCTAAAAGATAGCCATATCCATAAGCATAATCCGCAATCACAACACTTATCATATAATCATGAAAGAGTTTACAAGATGTCCCACAATGACTCTAATCATACAATAGGATGGGGGCTAAGACATACCCCAAGCTTACCCTCAAGTAAATAACATAAATAAAATACCATAGGTAGAGGAACGTGTTTTGTCCTTGGAAGATAGGACTCACCATAACAAGCAAATATCAAGATCCAAACTAGACGTCATACGGTGGATGAATGTATTCCTCAGACCTACATGGTTAGATCATGTAATCAAAAGTACGCGTTAGTACATTTAAATATACTATGTGTGCATGCAATGCATATCACTTACCAAACCTGCATGTAATGTTAGATGATGACGGCACATAATATAGGAAAAGATATATATGTCAAAAGATATAGTATTTGATAATCCATGAAATATATGATGCATGCAATGCACAAATGGATATATATAGTGAGGATGGACTATAACCCATAAAAACAAACCCATGCGAACTCTTACATGAATTAGTCTGATGTAGACCTACCACTTGTAAAAGAAGATTCCTTACTAAGGTAATCTATACCGCACCTTATGATCACATCATTTCGGTGTGATGGACACCTTCTTTACGACTTTGTTTTTCAGAAAGACTTCTATATCCAAACATATCATATCACATCATATTATATGAAAATGTATAACCATTCCTTTATGACACAACATTTTTGGTAATGGCCACTATATACCTATACTAACACATAGTTCAAGGAAAGGGAGCTCTTATGGATAATCCTTATGCCCCCAATCCATCGATGCTAAGTCAAAATATCCCATGAGAATACTTATATATACATGCTTTCGAAAGAGGCAATATTATTTTTCAAATCATTTCAATGCACAATTATACTCAGAAGACAAATCATAGTTCATAATCATGATATTCATGCATAGGAGTAGCTCATTCACATAGCGCTATGGTGCAAGCACCCAAAATTCTCAAAGAGTCATAATAATAGATATTTATGTGATCCCATTCTTGTCATAACCAATATCTTATGAAAATCATTTCTATAAGTATAATTAGGCTTAACCAACTTCATAATTTTCACAAAAATCCAATGTTCATAAATGCATATGCTATGAATGACATGAGATTAGCATGGATAATCGAGATTCAAACTTAAATCAGCAATACATTATGAAATTCAAGTAAAACATAAGTCAAATTCACATTTAAATCATAATACAGATTACCCATGCACAAATCAAGTTTTAAAGAGGACATGCACTTTCATGCTTCATAACTTCAATGGATTTCATCTTCTTAGGCTTAATTTACTTCAGAATCAATAAATAAACATAGTCCATGCATAAATTGAATTTAATAAACAACAACTAATGAAGAAGATTCAAGAAGAAATTTAGTGAAGATATAGCTCTTCATTGATCCCTAAGCTTAATTCCTACTAGAGTTCTTTGAGAGGCACTTGAGGGAATTTTAACGAGGAATGAACTTGAATGAGAGGAATAAAGTTTAGGTCATTAGGAAGTCTTTAGGTAGCATAGGAAATCACAGAAGACCCTTAGAATAAACCATAATTATGGAAATTCCATTAATGAAACGAGTTGAAAAAATGAAAAATGCCACCTCATGGAGGACCATATGGTCCGTGACATGCCACATGGACCGTATACTTGTCCATGATCCAACACCTGCGATAAACTTTCACTTGACAAAGGTCTAAAATGACAATCCTGTACTTGAATTTTTTAATGAAATCACCCATATAGAGGGTCTCACAAGTCGTACAAGGCCACACGAGCCATATGGTTGCACGTACCATCTCCCTTAGAAAAATTCTCCCACGATGAAGTTTCGAGATGATGATTCCATACTTAGAAAACTTTTACTCCAAAAGCCATACGGGAGGCCATATGGGCTATATCACCTTGTACGGACCATATACTTGGCTATACCCCTATACTTCATCCCAAACACTGGGATTTCAAGGCTAAGACCACCACATGACCCACCATATGGTCTGTAAGATGTCACATAGACTGTGAAGGATCCATGTATTATGTTCCTTAGTTTAAAACTCCATGGTAAAGGACCAAACAGTTATATAAGTCCAAGGGCCACTCCATGGAGGCTCCACAGGGGTCGTTTGACCTCACACAGACCTTGAGGGCTCACATTGAGCATCACCTTGGTTAGAAACTTTTCGAAACCAAAATTTTGAAGCTCCAATGAGATTGTACAACCTCTGAGGCCCTTACATCATCATTCCCTAAGGAATATTCATACTCGAATGTGTAAGAACGAGGCTTGAAATAGAGCATAAAATATTAAATATTCCCTTAGGAACATTCATACTCAAATGTGTAAGAATGAGGCTTGACATAGAACATGAAATATTCAATCACAAACTACAATGTATTTTTATTACTTGAAAATTATAAAGTCACTAAACCTCATATTAAAAAGTATTCAAATCATTCAAAACATCATATAAATCATTTTTTGTGCATATGTATTCATGTCATGTCATAAAATTCAAGAGTGAAAGAGTTAGGACCACTTGGAAAAGAAAGAACCTAATACTTTAGGCTTGAGTAGAGTGGAAAAGATTAGGATATTGCTTTATCATGTCCAACTCCACCTCCCATGTAGCACTCTCCACATGTTGATTTTTCCAAAGCACCTTAATCAAAGCCACATCCTTGTTATGAAGCTGCTTCACTTGCCTGTCAAAAATTTCCATTCGGACTTCTCCTCAACCTCAACCCCTTCCAAAGGAAAAATAGTACTAGGATCACCAACCAACTTCCTCAACATTGATACATGGAAGACTGGGTAAGATAAAATCTAGAGGGAACTCCAACCTATAAGCCACATTCCCAATTCACTCAACAATCTCCTGATATCTTACATACCAGGGACTTAGCCTGCCCTTCTTGCCAAACCGCATCACACCCTTCAAAGTTGAGACATTCGCGCATACCCAATCACTAATATGAAACTCAAGGTCCCTCTTCCTAACATCCAAATTGGACTTCTTCTCTAATCAACATCACTTTCTCCATAGCCAACAACACTAAATCCGGGACAACCAAAGCTATCTCTCCCAACTCAAACTACCCTACCGAAGACCTATATCTCCTACCATACGAAGCTTCAAACAGTGCCATACCAATGCTAGCATGAAAGCTATTATTATAAGAAAATTCAATAAGTGGAAGATGGTCATCCATTTACATTTGAACTCTAATACACAAGCCCTCAATATGTCATCCAAGGTTTGGATTGTGCTCTCGGCTTGTCTATTGGTTTGAGGATGAAAGGTGGTGGTCAACTTCACCGTAGTACTAACTCCTCTTTGAAACAAACTTTGAATGTGAGAAGTAAATTGGGTACCACAATTCAACATGATAGACAACGCATACCATACAACCTCACCAACTCTTGGATGTACAACCTTGCATAATCTTCGACATTAAAAGTAGTCTTGACCAGTAGGAAATGAGCTGACTTGGTCACCCGATAAATGATAACCCAAATGGAGTCAAATTCCCTTTGGGTATTAGGCAAACGAACCACAAAATCCATATTCACATCTTCCCACTTCCAAGTAGGAATCACAATGACTTGAGTCAAACTACCAAGCCTTTGGTGCTCTACCTTCATTTGTTGAATTATGGCATTTGGATACAAAATTGGCCATACTTCTTTATACCATGCCATTAATACACCTCCCTCAAATCCCGATATATCTTGGTAGATCCAGGAAGAATAGAATAATGAGAGTTATAGGCTTCACTCATGATTATCCTCCCAAGATCATCTACATCCGGAACACATAATCGATCTTGATATCAAAGCACACCATCTACCCCTTAGGAGAACACCTTTATCTTTCCTTTAGGAACCAATTTCTTCAATTCAACCAATGATGGATCTAGATCTTGCTTAGCCTTTAAACAACCACAGAAGACTCTTCCCCATTTTGAACATGAATACCACCATCATTAGAGTCGGTCAACCTAACACCTAACTTAGCCAAATAGTAAACATCCTTTGCCAACTCCCTCTTCTTCTCCTCAACATGAGCCAAACTCTCCATAGTTAGCCTAATAAGAGAATCGTCTACAACAGTCACCTTGCCAGGATGATATTGTACACTCATGTCATAGTCATTTAGGAGTTCCAAATATCTCCTTTGCCTCAAGTTAAGATCCCTTTGAGTGAACTTATATTGGACACTCTTGTAATCAGTGAAGGCATCAAAATGCACCTCATACAAAGTAGTGTGTCCAAATTTTCAAAGCGAATACCACCAGCGCCAGCTCAAGATCATGAGTCAAGTAATTATGCTCATGTACCTTCAATTGCCTTGAGGCATAAACTATCACCTTACCATGTTGCATAAATACCCAACCTATCCTAATACGAGAGGTATCACAATACACCACAAACCCATCTAAGCTATCCAGTAAAGTCAAAACAGGGGCCGATGTAATCTAATCCTTTAAATGTCTAAAAATGTTTCTCACATTCATCCGACCACACAAGCTTAACCTTCTTTTTGGCCAACTTAGCCAATGTAGATGCAATAGATCTTCAACAAACCTCCACTAATATCCAGCCAACACAGTAAAGCTCCGAATATCCTAAGGAATCAATGGTCTAGGCCAATCCTTCACGGCCTCAATCTTCTTTGGGTCAACTTTTATACCATCACCAAATACCACATGACCAGGAAAAGCTGCTTTACCCAACCAAAACTCACATTTGCTAAAGTTGGCATATAACTTCTTCTCCCTCAAAGTTTGAAGAACCCACCTCAAGTATCCATATGCTCCCACTTGCTTTAGGAATAAATGAGAATATCATCAATAAAGACAACTTCAAAGCTATCAAGGAATGGATTGAACACCCAATTCATAAGATCTATAAACACGCTAGAGCATTAGTTAAACCAAATGACATTACCACAAATTCAAAATGCCCATACCTAGTCCAACAAGCCATTTTGGGAATATCACACTCCCTAACCTTCAACCGATGATAACCAAAATGAAGGTCAATCTTTGAGAAATGAGTAGCCCTTTTAAGTTGATCAAATGATCATCGATTCTAGGAAACGGATACTTATTGTTGATGGTTACGTTATTCAATTCGTATAATCAATGCACATCGAAGAGATCCATTTTTCTTTCTTACAAACATTATCGGAGCAACCCATGGAGATATACTTAGCCTAATAAAACCTTTATCTAACAAATCCTTCAACTAATCCTTTAACTTCTTTAACTCAGCCAGTGCCATACAATAAGAAAGAATAAAGATAGGTTGAGTATCTAGGAGAAGATCTATGCCAAAGTCTACTTCCTTTATGGGAGGAATACCAGGAAGTCTTTGGAGAACACATTTTAAAACTTATTCACCACCTAGACTGATTCAAGAGTAGGTGATTGGACTTTACATTCTTGATCCTCACAATACGGTAAATACACCCTTTGTCTTCCAGGTCTTAAGATAGGAAATAAATCAACCTTTAATAGCGGAGTCACTACCTTTCCATTTATGAACAGGCTCACCTGAAAATTGGAACTTGACCTTCTGGGTTCTACAATCTATAGAGGCATATGATGCATGCAACCAATCCATTCTTAGAATCACATCAAAATTAAACATCTCAAGTTCCACAAGATCACATAGGAAAACTTTATGCAATATAGAAATAGGACAACCCTGATAAACTCTATGTGTAACAACAAATTCACCCATAGGGGTATAAACTAGAAAAGGGGTCCCTCAAAATTTTTAGACTCAAACCAAACTCAATAGCCAACAAAGGAGTAACAAAAGACAAATTTGCACCAAGGTCAAGCAAAGCATAAGCATCAAAATCAAAGATTTTTAAAATATTAGTCATAACATCTGGAGTCTCTTCTATCTCTTGATGTGCATTAAGAGCATAAACCTATTCTTCCTCGGGACAACACCTTATGGAGTCGTTGGCTGGCCTTACCCACCTTGAACCACTTGATCTTGCCCTCTTTGAGAATACTTAGGAGAATCAGCGACCTTATGATTCTTGTCACAACACCCAAAGCATGCACCCAACTCTCTCTAATAAGTGCCCGAGTTATTCCTTCTACACTTGTCACACCGAGGAAACCATGGTCCACCACCAACCTATTCCTTAGGATGAGGCACTCTAGCATTAGTAACACTATCATTAGAACCTTAGCCCAGATGGAAGCAATCAGAACCACCACCTTTGGAGTTAGAGAACCCACCATCATAACGGGCCCTCTTAGGATCATGCACTCTCTTCTCCTTGCGTTTTTCCCCTTCTATCTGTTCAACATATACCATGAGCCAAAAGATGTCCATATCCCCAGTAAGCATAGTTGTACAACATTCCTTCACAACTCAATCAAAGAAATTGGAAATGAACTTGTACATTCTTGCATAAGGTCAAACACAAGCATAGGAGCATACTTAGAGAGCTTAATGAACTTGAGGACATAGTCCCTCACACTGAACTCAATCATCTTAACTCCCCTAAGCTCAAGTGGGAAGAAAAAATCCAAATAAGAAAACTTGAACTCTTCCCAATTATCAGCATTACCGCAAACCCTCTCCGTTGAACATTAGTTGCACCACACTTGGGCTACATCTTTAAACTAATAGGAAGTCAACTCAACTTCTCCTCAAAAATGACACCCATAATAGTCAACACCTTAGTGAGCTCATTAATGAACTCATGAGCATCCTTATCAGCCTTTGACCTATAGTACTTCGGAGGATGCATCCGGGTGAAATCTCTTACCCTAGAAGCCGGGGGGAATCCTGAGGGAGATTAGCTTGCCTAGTTTGAGAGGTTGCCACCTGGGAAAGCATAGCAAAGTTCATGTAGAATTCACCATTAGAGATAGGCTCATCCATAGTCCCTTGAGCTGCTTGACCCTCATTGGTCGAGGTCGATCTTGGTAGGGGAGCTCTTGCTTGAGCTATCTTCTGTAACTGACCAAGGACACCAACAAGATAAGGAAACCAAATATATGACCCCTAGTATGACATAATACATGAAGAAGTTAGACGATTCCTAGAACTTCATTATAGCCTCCCACTCATAGGCATGATGCACTTCACACCCATGAATAGGACTCTACTCCATGTTGCATGTTGGACTCTGAGGATCATTTATAAACCTAGTTCTCGAATACCAAGCTTGTCATGAATTGAACCTAGGGCCTAAGAATGACATGAAAAATGGAAACCCAAGAGTCCCCAAAGAAGCCTCAAATTATCCATATTCACATTATTGATTCGGAAGCATAAATGAATAGTGAACATATAGTTCTAAGGGATGGGAAAGTAGGACTCACACTATGTAGATGTCACAAGGAAAGAGATAAATATGATTCTACATAACATATAGCACACACATATATATATATATATATATATACTAAGAGGCGGGTAAGTATGATCACTCGATAGGAGAAATTTGGGACATAGGATCTTTCGCATCATATACATAACCATATCATAAGCTCATAACCAATTCAAATAACGATATCCAAAACATTGCCATATCCATAAGCATAATCCCTAATCATAACACTTAGCATATAATAACAAAGGAGTTTACAAGATGTCCAATAATACCTCAAGTCATAAGATAGGACGGGGCACAAGACATACCATGGGCTAACCTTTAAGAAATTAACATAAATAAAATAGCATAGGTAGAGCGATGGTAATTTTTTCTTAGAACATAGGACTCGCCATAATAAGCAAATCTCGAAATCTAAGTTAAACATTGTACGGTGGATGAATATAGCCCTTGATCTCTATATGGTTAGATCATGTACACAAAAGTATGTGTTAGAACATTTAAATGTACTAAGTATGCGTGCATGCAATGCATATGACTTACTTTTAGTATTTATTTATTATTAAATATTTTGGTCAATCATTGAATAAAATGTCGACGAGGACCCTTTAATTGACGATGCATTCTGTGGGTAGATAGAGAATACCTAAGGGCACGAGATCTAAGTGAGGCGATGCCTTTGAAGTAGCGGACCGCGCTTAGCCCCCCACCCATGAAACAACTCTACTGCAATGGAATCTGCCACAGATTAAGGTATGTCTTTTGGAGATGGTTACGTCTCTCCCTGATCGAAAGTTCCTATTTTGCTTCCTCTTCGATTTGACCCCTAACCTAAGAGTTTTGGTTATGACCAGTCGAAAACAGGAGTCGTGACAGCTACTCATACATGCCAAAGAGGTAGATTTGCTTTATAAAAAGAAGATATAGGTATCTTCATTTCCAGAGTGCAGTCCACAACTCAAATAAAAGCCATCAAGAGGCTCGACTAGAAGGAATAAGTGGAGAAATTTTGCAACTCAATCATAGATGATGGAATCATCAAAGATTTGACCTTTTTGAACTTCCAAGAAATGATGAGCATGGCTGAAGTCAAGCTATTATTGCAAAAATTGGCGAATACCATCTATTGCCAATAAATCACCACCACCCTCCTTGAGTTAAACTGGTACTGTACGCACTTTTTTGAAAAGATCGGGCTTAGAAGTGTACAAATTCCAATTGGGCCACCTTCCCTATTGTTGTGGCAAAAAATAAGCCTTGGTGATCTATCTTCCTTCTCTTAGGCCCAGTAGGGATCATCAAAACACCAAACCATCCAATGTAAAGACAATTTTCGGTACTAGTTTTCCAGTTACAAAAGCGACCCCGTAGACTTTGGATTTCTTTTTCTTTTGAAGAACTCCATTTTTCTCATTTTTCTGATCATGTTTTTGAAAATTTCCGTAGTTTTGATTTAAAGTGGACAATGCAGTCGATAAAGTAGCTAGCAAATATGCTAAAGACCATAATATTTTTGTGAAATCTTAAGCATGAATTGGCAGCACTGACCATCTTTAGCAAAGTCCCTCCTTCCCAACTTCTCCTAGAGCATCCATTTGATCAAAGAAGGATGGAGCAGGCACACCGACTACTCTAATTGGGCGTGGACTGGGAAACTGGAATCTTGGGTTACTAATTGGTGGAATACTGGGCAATCCAAAATTTTCTTGAATATTATCTTAATTGAATTATATGTAATGATCAATAAATTAAGTTGAATTCTATATCTACAAATACCAAAAATATAGAAAAATTCGAATACCAATCTAATCTATTCTATAGATATTTTGGCTAGATTTGACAAACAAACAAAAACAGTAGTATACTTTATTAGTATCGCATAGAAATCTAAATGGGGCTTGGCCAAGTGGTAAGGCAACGGGTTTTGGTCCCACTATTTGGAGGTTTGACTCCTTCTGTCCCAGAACCATTGAACCCACCCAATCAAAAATCCTCCTTTTCTCACAGGAGAATTGAAAAAAAATCATATTTTCATGATTCATGAACTAATCAACTCTCTAATACTTTTCGTGAAAATTCGAGGTTCCTATTTTTCTAGAATTTTACTTTTAGCAATTCTTATGTTCGAAGCAAGATGTTGTCTAATTAGACCAGGAATTACAAATGTCTAGAACATGCAAGAGGTAAATTTACTTGAATCAAGATTGTATCCATAATTGAGGTCATATGTAGTATTCAAAGTTTGCCTCGAGTTGTTATCTCTCTTGCTTTTTATATTATGCCAACCTAAAAGAGCGATGGAAAGTGGATTTTAGGTTCGATAGTCTCAAGAAGGTATTATCCACCGGTTACCATACTTTCGTAAAAGCACTATTGGGCGGTGGTTTCTCTCCTTATTCTTGAACCTCGAATAAAAAATTAATCTCGCCATCAGTTCAAAGGGATTGGCAGTGTTTTTGTTAGCATACTCATAGAGAAGCCTTTTCTTGGCTATCTTCCGGGAAGAAGGATTAGGATTTCTTTGACTTTTTAGGAAAAATTAGGGAATAGAATTCAAGGTGCAAATACAATAAAAAATCAGTTTAGTAATCCTGAAAAGTTTTCATCTATTTTGTATTTGTAGCATTTTATTGATATGGCCTAGTGGTAAGCCAGAGGACTGCAAATTCTTTTTTCCCCAGTTCAAATCCAGGTGTCTCCTGATCATTAAATAATTGAAAATCTCTTTATTTCTTCTAGAACAATCACAAACACTTTTTTGATTATGGATTTACTACCACCGATGGTGAAAGACTTGGTTGATTCAACAAATAAGGGAAAGAACCTGTATGTAATGTTAGATGACGAGGGCATATAATATAGGAAGATATATCTATATGTCAAAATATATAGTATACGATATGCCATGAAATCAATGATGCATGAAATGCACAAATGCTCATATATAGTGGGAATGGACTATAATCGACAAAATCAAACCCATGCGAGCTGTTACATGAATTAGTCCGAGGTAGACCCTCCACCGGTAAAACAAGATTACTTACCATGGGTAATCTATACCACACCTTGCAATAACATATTTTCGGTGTGATGGCCACCTTCCTTACAACCTCACTTTTCAGAAGGATTTCCATATCAAAACATATCATATCACATCAAAATGTGTAACCACTCCTTACGACCCAGTCTTTTTTGAAGAATTTTTATATTAAAACATATCATATCATATAATATCATATCATGTCAAATGTATAATCATTCCTTAAGACCCATTCTTTTCGATAATGACTATCATACACCTCTGTTGGCACATAATTTAAGGAAAGAGAGCGGGTCCTTTGGGATAGCCCTTATGCTCCTAATCCATCGATGTTAAGTCAAAACATCCCACGAGAATACTTATATATATACATGCTTTCAAAAGATACAATAGCCTTTTCAAATCATTTCAATGCACATTTTGGCTCAAAAGCCAAATCATATTTAATAATCATTATCCTCATGCATAGGAATAGCCCATTCACATAACGATATGGTGCAAATACCCAAAATGCTCAAAGAACCGTAACACTAAATATTTATGTGATCACATTCTTGTCATAATCAATATCTTATCAAAAATCACTTACATAAACATAATTGGGCTTAACCCACTTCATAATTTTTATAAAAACCGAATGCTCATGAATGCAAATGCTATGAATAAGGTGAAATTAGTATGGATAATAGAGATTCAAACTCAAATGTTATGAAATTCAATTAAAAACATAAGTAAAATTCACATTATAATCATAATATAGATTACCCATTCACAAATCAAGCTTTAAAGGGTACATGCACTTATATACTTCATAACTTCAATGCATTTCATCATCTTAGGGCTTAATTCACTTTAAAATCAATATATACCCCCACGCATCAATTGAATTTAATAAACAATAATATTTAAAACCCATATTTAAAGTAAACTAAAATTCACAAAAATAACTTGAAAAGAGTTTGGGTCTTCTTGGTTGAAAGGGACCAACAATAAAACTCACATACCTTACCTAATGAAGAAGATTCAAGAAGAAATTTGGTGAAGATAGAGTCCTTCCTTGATCCCTAAGCTTAATTCCCACTAGAGTTCTTTGAGATAGACTTAAAAGACTTTTAAATATAAGGAATGAATTTGAATGAGGAATAAAGTTTTAGGTCATTAGGAAGTCTTTAGGTAGCATATGAAGTCACAAAACATCCTTAGAATAAACCATAATTATGGAATCACCATTAATAAGATAAGTTGAAAAACTGAAAAACGTTGCCTCATGGAGGACCATACTGTCTGTGACATACATGGACCATATACATACCAATGATCCAACACTTGGGAAAAGTTTCACTTGACGAAGGCCTGAAATAGTAATCCCATACTTAGAATTTGTTTGACGAAATCACCCATATGGAGGGCAACACGAACCATATAAGGCCACATAGGCCATATGTTGCCCGTTCCACCTCCCTTAGAAAATTTCTCCCAAAGTTCTGAGAAGGTGATTCCATACTGAGTAAAATATCACTCTAGAAGCCATACGGGAGGCCATATAGTCCATACCACCTTGTATAGACCGTATACTTGTTCGTGCCCCTATACTTGATCATGAACGATGGGATTTCAATGCTAAGGACACCACATGGTCCGTAATGAGTCCATGTACAGTGTGCCTTACTTTAAAACTCCACATTTAAGGAATAAACACCTTCAAAAGGCCAAGGGCCACTACATGGAGCCTCCGTACGAGCAGTGTGACCTCACACAGACTATGAGGGATCCAATAGAGCATCATCTTAGTCCAAAACTTCTCGAAACCAAAATGTTCATGCTCCAATGAGATCGTACAATGTCTAGGTCCTTACAAGTGATGTCTTTACATTGTATGTTGTTATTGTTAGTCCAAAATTTATATATTTTTAGCGTATTTACATTGCCTTTATATCATGGTTGTCATCCTTCTTGATGTTAATTTTATCATATTTGCGTATTATCATGTGCTTTTCTTTATTAACCGCTCTTTCTGTTCCCTTTCTTTTCGTTTCCTTTTTCTATATCTAGTTTGTTTTGCTTATGGATTTTTGAGACACGAGTTTTCAAGAAAACAACCTCTCTACTTCTATGAAGTAGTGGTAAGGTCTGAGTACATTCTACCCTCCCCAGACACCACTTGTGGAATTCCATTGGCTATATTATTGTTGTTGTTTCTTGCCTCAATCTTTTTTTTCCTACAATTAACTTGATATAATTATAGATGTATAGATCTAACATGGAGGACAATGATTGGGATCTAAGCGCTATGATAAGAAGTTATAATATTGATGGATAATGTTGCAACTCCGAACTTAGGCTTGGAGACATTTGAAAATGATGATTGGGTTACTTTTGATCAACTTTTAGCTACTAACATGACTAATTTTAATAATTTACGTCAAACATGCTCCATGGATTTTCCAGTTACTCTTCAAGAAAAGTCAGATGATCAGGCCATAATCAAGGATCAAAATGATAACCAACAATTACACTAACATCCTATTCAACCAACTCAATCTAGCCAACAAATCTTTATTTCTGCATCACCAATGATGGTAACATGTATGCTAACAACAACTACAACACCACAAGAATAGATTGATTTGCAGCAACAATAACACATGATGCAGGATAATGCTGATCCTATTTTAACTTTGCCCATGAAGACTCCTTTAATCAAAACTTATAAAAGGTAATTACTCCCTATGTTACATTTTATGTTCTTATGTTTTGAGTTTTGATTTTAGTATATTTAATTTGAAATTAGGAAAAATCAACCAGTAAGGGTTGTCTATGAGGTATTGCAAGAGAAACTCACAAATGATAAATGGACATGGCACAAGTGCGGTCAGAAATCACTCAAAGGTTTTCCATTCTCGAGGTTTGCTCTTTTCAACATATTTTATTTCATAAAAAAAAATTCAATTCTTATTTTCTAGATAAAAATAGCAAACATTATTAGTTATATATTAGATAAACTAAACAATGACAAGTATTAATAATTATTCCGTGTGTGTGGCATAACAATAATTACTATAACTGTCGAACAAAGCTCTGTGAAGAAATGAAAATAATTGAGAAAAACCCAAAATAAAAAACTATTTCTTGGTGTCCTATTCTGGTGAACACAATCATGATACACCCACATATTGCAGATCTCCTTATTTCTACAATAGTAGTTCCAAATACAAACTTCCAAGAGGCATATAGATTGTGCCTATAGCATTAAGAATGAATGCATCATTATCATCATTATCCAAGCGTGCTAAGCATTCTAAAGTTAATGCTGCTTTAATTTGTCCAATTTTAAAGTATGTTGTATTTAACCATGTACATCATTTTCACATCATAGAAAATGATGCCTCTCTAGAGAGGTAGATATGAACTTTTAGTTTCGTTTTGTTTTTGTTGTTCTTCATTATGAGAACCTAGTCCCTCTTGTAAGTTATTGTTCTATTTTCTCAAATATTTTTTTATGAAAAGTCATCCAACTCAATCTATACATAATATTAAAATATTATTCTAAGATTTATGGTCATTTAAAGTTAACCCGTATATAATCTAACATGAGAAAAATAATTTATTGAAAAATTTTGAACTCAACTATGTACTAGAGGTCTCTTATGACCCTAATCCACTTCCCACATATAGGAATAAGGCTTGAAACATAAATATATAACAATAGAGTTATGGAGTGCCACACATAGACTAGATGTTGTAAGGCATATGAAAACTATAAGACTTAGTCTATGGCTCGTAGAAGCTTCTACTACTCGTGGACTTGGTTTTGTGGAATTTAGACAAAACATTTCTCCCTTTGAATCTCATCTATGAAACCCCTATCTATGGTCTATAGAATAATCTATGAGCCGTGGAATAGGTTCATAGATCAAGTCCCCAAAGATCAAGTTTTTCCTAAGTGTTAGGTGGAACCACAAGGCCCGTCTACATATTATAGAAAGTTTTACGGGCCATAGAAGTTCATTTGCAATCACTAACAATGGATATTTTCTAAGGCCTTTTTCTAGGACTTTACACTTTTTAAGTGAGGATAATTTAGGGGATGTTGTAATGTCTTCCCCTTGGGATCATTCATCCTCATATGATGGTGAAACTAGGAGACATCAAGAATAAAATATCATCATAGCACCAAATACTCAAAAACTCGCACACTTAATTTCTCATACTCAAGAATGAACATCAAACTCGAAAATTGAGATATGTGTAAAACTTGTACCTTCAACATCATCATTAGTAGGCATAAATAGATATGAACATTTAGACTTCATATTTTCTTCAGCTTCACTTGTAGCTTATTCAACAAATTAATTTCTCTATGAAACCTTGACAGATGTGACCTCTTTATTTCTCAATTTACGGACCTAATGACCCAGAATTTGGACAAAAATCTCCTTATAGGAAAAGTTATCACTAATCCCAACACTCTCAATAGGCACTATTAATGAAGGATCTTCCAAATATCTTCTTAACACCGAGATGTGAAACACAAGATGAATAAAGGTGAACTCTAAGGGAAACTCCAACTCATAACCTATATTTCTAACTTACTTTATAATCTGATAATGACCAATATAACATGGCCTAAGTTCCCTCTTCTTCCCAATTCTCATGACATCCTTCATGGTTCAAATCTTAAAATACTCCCAATCATTCACTTAAAACTCCTAATCTCTTTATTTAACATTGATGTGGGACTTTTAGTGACTTTATGCAGTTTTTAACCTTTGTTGGATGATTTTCACCTTTCCTATAACTTGATGAACTATGTTTGGTCCAATCAACTCAGCTTCACCAGCTTTAAACCACTCAATTGGTGATCTACAACTTCTTTCTTACAAGGCTTCATAAGGAGCCAATTGAATGCTCGAATGATAATTATTATTCTATCCAAACTCAATAAGAGGAAAATGGTAATCCCAGTTACCCCTAATGTCAGTGACAGATGATCTCAACATATCTTTTACAGTATGAATTATACGCTCTGCTTGGCTATTTGTCTGGTTTGAATGGTAGTGCTAAGATTTACAATTGAACCTAAGACTTTATAAAAGTACCTCCAAAACTATTTGAATTTCTACGAATGCATTAGCCATTTCATTATTTGTCTCCATTTTATGCATAGATGTAACTAGACAAACTAAAGAAGCATCAACTTTAGAATGCTTAACACGCTTCGATGAGGATGAGGATCCATTCAAGCTTAATGCTTTAGGCACAACATTTATGCCTCTTGTAACTTTTTATTTGGAACTACTATTGTAGGAAATGAGATATCTATGATATATGGGCAGATCATGATTGTGTTCACTAGAATAGTACACCAAAATATAGTTTTTATTTTTTGGACTTCTCTCAATTATTTTATTTGCTTCGCAGAGTTTTGATGTACTCTATTTATAGTAATTTCTCTTATGTCACACATAGAGAATAATAATTAGTACTAGTCAATGTTGAATTTATCTACATATATCATTAATAACGTTTACTACTTTTTCATCTGGGAAATAATGAATCAAGCAAATTTTTTTATGAAATGAAAAAAATAGTGAAGAGAGTTAATCGTGGGAATAGAAAACTTCGAGTGACTTCTTACCATATTTGTGTTAAGTATATTTATTATTCATGAGTTCCTCTTGCAATACTTCATAGACAACCCTTATTAGTTGATTTTTTCTAATTTCAAAATAAAATCACTAAAATCAAAACTCTAAAAACGCACACAAATGTAACAGAGGGAGCAATTACCTTTCATAGATTTTAATCAAAGGAGTCTTCATGGGAAAATTTAAATTAGGATCAATGTTACCCTGCATCATGAGTTGTTGCTGCTACAGTCCAATCCATTATTGTGGTATTGTAGCTATTATTGGAACGCACTAATGTTTGTTGGTGATAGAGGATGAACATTTTGTTGTCTAAATTGAGTTGGTTGAATAAGATATACATACTATTGCTCCTAGTCACCAGAGGTTGAGAATTTGTGCAATTAGTACTTATTCTTGAACATTGAAGAAAATTGAATAGTACACCAATCTTGAATTGACAGTTTGCAAAATCTCCTAGATCAAGCAAGGAGTTTTCTACTTAAAAGCTCTGATACCATGTAGTTATTTGAAAGAGAAGAACAAACATAAGAAGAAGGATAATTGCTATAGTATATACTGATTTACAAGTAAAGAGAATAGTGTTTCATTATTAAATTGATTATCTTAGGTTTGAATCCATGTACATGTATATATGTATTAACTTCTAAACAACATAAGTGAACTTAAGAAACTTTTGAAAATTAGTTGTTACTTAATTCTAACTACTTTTTTAGCTTAAATAACACAATTGCCGACTAAACTAATTGCTATTTAATTGCTTAGGATTGTTATTAATCTCAACAAATATATACTATTAAAATATTCAAGGGTGTAGGTTGTGGCCTAGTGATTTAATAAAGTGGGAGGTGAATCATGAAGTTCCAGGTTTAAATTTAGGAGATAAAAATATTAAATTTTTTTCATGTATCTAAGCCTAGGTGGACAAAATAACCTAATCTAGAGATGCATATTACATATGTGTGTGTGTGTGTGTGTGTGTGTGTGTGTGTGTGTGTGTGTGTGTGTTTGAACATACAATAGTCATTCAACATTAACAAGAACCAGGTTCTTGTTTATCAAACTACAGAAATTACTAAACAAATTTGCCAACAAGTATTATAGTGAAAAAACTCTTATTCAAGGGAAAAACAAAGGTTACCTACAATTTATAGGATTTTAGCCAACTTCACTAATTTTAAAGAGTAATGCACGGGTTATAACCCCCTAATCACTTAACCCTCTACTATCAATACAACTCTAACAATTAACTCTAATCCCTTACTCTACTCTCCAAGAAGCCAAGCCCACTTCTTGTAATAACTCTCTCAAAACTCATTCACACTTATAATAATAATTATTTTTAAATAATAATTATAAGTAGAAAAAATAGAATAGAATTAAATAAGACTCTTTTTAGAAAGAAATTTTAACTCTAGATCTTTTTCTTCCACTGTGTTGCTCAATAATTGCTTCTTTCTTTTGTTGCAGGATGCCCAATATTTTCTTGATGAAAAAGCTACTCTTTTAGGTTTCTTAGGAATCCTTACATAGTTGAACTCTAGCAAAGTTATACATGGACTTCTATTTCTGGTCAACATCATATTTGTTTACCTAATTTAAAAGTTTATTGACATAAAATAAGGGTTTTCTTGTTTTCTCACTCTTTTTTGTTATTCGTCTTCTGATTGGTAGACCAGGTTCATGATCTCATGTTCACTTGTTGTTTGGGATATCTTGATGTCAAGTATCTTCTTCTCATTCAAATACCTGAATGGTTAACTATGTCTTTACTAAAATACCACAGGACTTCTAACATGCCAACAAAGTTTCCCTTTTTGATGATGACAAAATGCTGCTCCACCAAACTATCATGCCACTAGTCTACACCTTAGACGTGACTGGTACTTGAGAAAGGATTGTTGGTCCCCAATCGAACCCTTGGTCTGGCTGACTTACTCAACTGTAAACTTTAAAATATGTGCAGAAGCTTTACAAGATGAAATTTTTAAAATATATAACAAAACTCAAGAGACTCAATCATGCTTTATACAAAATCTGAAAACATTTCTTAATACATTAGTAGTAATGCTTAAAATGTTTGAATGCAAAGACTAGATTGACTCACTAACTTTGTCCATAAATCCTCTATTAATAGTGTGATAGGTACCGCAACAAGACCCATGACTACCTGACTGTAAAATAAAATACATACACTACCTGATTGTAAAATAAAATACTTAAACTACACTAACTAGAGTTATTTGAAAGCAAAGAGGTCTCACTAATTTCCTATGGAAAGATGACGAACTGAATATTTGTTGTCATGTGGATACTTGAATGTGCATCATAAAATGATAAAGCCAAAGGCATCAGTTGTCACGACCCAATCCCAGGGCCGTGAATGGTGCCAATAGGGCACCCAGACATACAATTATACTGAATCTCCATTTACGATCACTAAGGAATTTCACAAAAAATTCGACAAAGTCTCCTCTGTTTTTCTAACTAACCCCACCTGCAAACAGCGAACCCAACAGTACCAGATATAGCCATAA